>VZUA01105734.1:37458-48159 GCA_013401035.1 Horornis vulcanius
TGCTATATTAATAATCTGTTTTATTCCTGGCAAGAGATTTGCAGCTAACCCTCAATACACAGATTTCATCTTTCTGCTGTTGGGTTAAAACTTTTGCTGGGGAGCAGCAGAAAAGAAGGGACCTTCAGCTACATCTTCACACTCAGCTGCTTCTCTGAGGCAGGGCTATTTCTGAGGCCCCAAAGAGAATTTTAGTGGCAGAGGCTTCTCTGATGGGTGTCCCAGTGATGGGGAATGACTCCTTTGGAGAGTCCATCAGCATCCCACAGTCACTTGTGTGTGTCCTGGAGGTGCTGTGCTGGCCAACTGCGTCATGCTGGAAGCAATTGCCTTGGCAGAGTTTCATCAGTCAGGCTGCCCTTTGCTGTTGAGGAAGCAGCTGCAAACTCACATTTTTTTTGTTTGGCACTGTATTCTCTCCCCAGGGGACTGCAGCACCAACACACCCTAATGTCCTCAATCCCTCCTGGCCACTCCAAGGAAATGGCCAGGCCCCCTCCTCCTCCCCTTGCTGTGTGGGGAGCCCACTTCGAGCATGCTGGAGCTCTGTGTAGGTTGTGCTGCTGAGGAGCTGAGAGGCAGCTCAGAGGAGCTCCTGACCCAATGCCTGTCATGTTCCCAGGGCATCCGTGCCATCTCCTGGGACACAGAGGAAAAGCTCTGGCAGCTCACTTGGCATCATGATGCTNTGCATTTTTCCATCTCCCAGTTTGCTTCTCTTCCTTCCCCCCAGCCTCTGCCTGAGAGATTGTGCAAACAGTGTTGATGGAGTAGATTTTGAGAAGTTCAGGGTCTTTCTCCAAGTTTTATATTTTATTGCAGCTGTGAAGGTCACCTTTGCTTTGAGGATCAGGGTGATGAGGTTGCTGCCACCTCTGAACGTGTTGGTGCTGGACTTCTGCACTTACTGTGGTGCTTGATCCTTTTAGTGCTGTGGCCCATCAGGTGTGGTTTGTGTCAACACTGGCACCTTGTGCTCAGAGATTGTCCTTTTTCAGAAGTTTTGGAAGGGTTTTACAAAGTCTATTATCTTTAGGTCAGAGGGGGAGAGAAAAGGGGGAATTTCAGAGTTTAGTGCTTTGCCCCAGGTCTCAGTTGTTAGGCAGAGTGGGAACAGGAGCCAGGTTTCTGCTGCAGGACTGTGCAGCTTACTTTAAGCTAGGTCAAGTAGTTTGCCAGGATTAAGGATATGGGCAATTTCTGCTTGGAATCCTGTCTTCATCTCATATCAGTTGTTCCACAGTCACTTTGTTAACACCCTTGTCTCATAGTCTAACCAGGCAGAGTTTGGGGTTTTTTCATTATAATAAGCTTACTGTCAAGAATTCTTGACATTACAAGTGACTGTGTCTCTTAAAGAGAAGGAGAGAGACTGGTCTGTCCTTGAGACTTGAGCTAGAAAAAGGTGTGGTCATTATCTCCTTGTCCAGTAAATCTTGATAGGGTGTTGACAGGAGCCCATATCTTTGCTAGGGGAGATGTTTTCCCTGTGTCTTCAGTAATTATAGCAATGACTTTGGCGATTTTTCAATTTGCAGTTTCATTTTTTTTTGTTTAGTGCCCAAGAGCTCTGCTTTATTCCTCCCTGATTTTTGGTAACCAGCTGCTTTTTGTCTTTCACTGGGGGGCGGCATTTCCCTGCACAAATCCAGTACAAAACTGGTTTTCAGAGAAGGAGCAGCTCTTGTTTTTTTGGTGGAAAACACTCTCACTGCTCTAGACAAAGCAGTGGCCTTCAGTCCCTGGGTGTTGTGGTTTGCTGTCCCTGGAGATGTGGGACATCTGGCTTACAGGCATTCGCATTTCCTGTGTTTCCTGTCCTTGCTTGGGGTAAAATTAAGGACTAAATTACATGGAAAACTACATAAGCTGTGGCCTGAGACACATGCTTTTCATTGAACTGCAAGCCTATCCTCATAAGTTATGTCAGTAAGTAATGGTCTCTGCTTTGCCTATTGCAGCTTTTCTGCAAGTCAGAGCGAGTGTAGTTTCACTGAATTTAAATTTTGAAACACGTTCAAAAGTTGTTGGGGAATTTTCCTCTTCACTTTTGCATTAGACCAAGCCCCCTGCCACCTCCAATCCAGCTCCTGTGAGATAACATGGTGTTCTGGATGCTTTTGAGACAGCAGCAGAGTTTATTTGTAGCTGTTCTTTCCCACTTTCTAAAGGATGTGCATTTCATTTTATAACCAGGAGAACTTTCTTGAGAACAGCCAAAAAGGAGCCTGTAAAGCAGCAAGGAAATTATTTAGCAATGGCTGATACTAAACTGTCTTCCTGATTGTGGTCTCAACTGATGCAATTTTGTGAAAGATTGGTACTTTCAACTCCAAAGCATCAAAATACATTAAATTAGAAAGGCCCAGTTAGTTCAGAGTAATTCTGTAGTGCAGTTCAGAGGTGCAGAAACAATCCTGCACTGCTGCCCTTGGGCAGTAATGGTGTGCAATGGGTTGAAGGCCACAAGTGTTGGCTGGCATGGGATGAATGGAATCTGACTTTAAAGTAAACAGGGAAATGCTTGCATGAACTGTTCAAAGCTGAATCCCATGGGTGAGATTCCAGATTGAACACTAATGAAAATTTAATTTCAGTTCTCACAGTATTTTAATATGCAGGATCACAATATGCAAATAAAGTGAAGTCTGACTGCAAGTGGCTGATGAGTTACTTCTGCTCAGGCTCTGCCACCCCCAGAAGTAATCTGTCTGTGGCTTTTGTGAAATCAAAGTTTCCCTTCTGTTTTCCCCACAAGCCAGAGCCTCATTCTTTGCTGAGAGGTAATTAGTGACTGCAAAGTTCCCTTCAAATTGTTCTCATCCTATTCCTGTGTTGTTCCACGTAACTCATCAGCGTGGTGCTTATGTTTCTACATTGGATTGAATTCTAATTGTTGCAGTCAGTGCTTTCCTTATCAGAACTGTCCTGGGAGTGCTGCCATGTTTTCAAGTTTCCTTCTGTATTTCAGCTACAGCTTCAGTGCACTTTCTTTGCTTTGTGTTTCCTGAATCTTGTAGAAAAAAAGATGATATTGTGCTTTTTGTCTTTCCGTCCTTCTTCTTCCCCAGCCTATGGCAGCAGATAAGATGCTCTGGCTTGGACACTGGAGGTCTCATCACACTTTAGCCACACACTCAAATCATCCAGCTTGAGCCAAGAGGCTCCATCCTCTGTCTTCTTTTGTGAGTGATCAGAGAAATAAGTAACTGTGAAATTACCCAGGGAATGGGGAGCAGCCAGCACAAGGAAACTGAAGTGATTTGGCATGTTAGAACATACAAGATTCCCTATTGCTGTGATCGGCAGCTGATATATCCTTGTAAATTTAAATTGTGTGTTAACTTTCTCAAAGAGGAGAAGCAAGAATTTATCTTAGAAGTTAATTAATTTGAAATAGCTATTAATTAACATTATACCTAAATTTGCCAATTATCACACTTGACTTGGATTTGCATACAACTGTTGCATATAAAATACTTCTAAGGGTATCTTGGGCTTCAGTGAGCTGTAAAAATGCCTTTTTTTACAGCTGTATTCCAACTCTGCCAGGGAAAACCCATTCCTTCTCCCTTTCCCTGCAGAGGTGCTGCCCTTCCAACAAGTGCCTTCCTTTTGGGGACTCACACTTGGGATTTCTAGCTGTGAAAGCACAACCCCAGAACAGGCAGCTGTGTATGTCCTCAGGTATTTCCACCTGACGAAAAAGAATAAAAATTGCTCTTTCTAATTTGAGGTAGTGAATGTGCTGCTTGTTTCTCTCCCTCGTAGAGTACCAATGTTGTATTAAAGTGACTGTTACGATAATCGTGTTTTTTGATGAAAGCATAAGACTAAAATGATGTTTCCAAATGAAGGTTGTTTTGATTTATTCCCTGTATGCAGCACGCCTAATTTTGCTTCCTGAACTCTTTGAAGCAAGCTTTTATTTTATGGTGCTGGCTGTTGCCACTGCTGTGCTGTACCTGTGAGCTATTTAATGTGCCACATCAAGGAGTAAATTAATGCAGGTCCACAAAGAGAGCGCTTCGATTTGCTAATTGCTTGTAGAGCAGAGGGTATTGTTGTGTAGAGAAAGACTGTTCATTAGAGACTGAGTAGTTAATTTTTCCCTAGGAATGGGGCTCACATTTGAGCTGCTTGCCCATCATTCAGGGCAGCCAGCTCACCATCAGCCCCTGGAGGGGAGTGGGGGGCTCTGGATGCAGTCAGTTCAACAGCTGCATTGTCACCACCAGATTGCTTCAGTTTCATTCATTAAACCCTCCCTGACCAGCCTCCAGTGCTCTCAGTGAAGACTGACTTTTGGAAGGTACAGAAAACAAATTATTAATGCAGGGAACCAAGTTAAACAATTCAGAAATGTCTCCTTGGAGCCGAGTTGGTTCCTCTCCTTGGAAACAGTTCCTGTTCCTCTTTCAGCCCAAGCTGCAGATTCCCAATAAGGCTGGAGCACAGGTTCTTCTCTTCCTGCCACTCTCCTTTGAGGATGACAATCCACTGACAGTAGATTAGACTATGTTGTCATGTAAGATGAATATTTTGAACTGACAAACCTTTTTTGAAAGCTTAAAGTAATTGACTGAGTACTTGAGAGGATTTTTCCCCTGCTTTGCTACTTGACTTTCCCTTACCTGGCTGTGCTGCCTTCAGTGGATGAATTGCACTGTATTTGTATATCTGATTCATGATATCTGTTTGCATATCAGGTTTCTTAACCCTTGAGCTCGATGATCTTTGGGAATTTATCATGTGTCTTAAGTAAAGAGAATTTCCTTGGAGCTTTAAGTTAACTTATATGCATAGCCTGAAAATTCAACACGGAAGTCCATCCTACAGAGAGATTCCTGAGGGGGATATGATCAGTTGAAGGGACCCTAAAACAGAGCTGAGCTACTCAGAGAATCATGGAGTGGTTTGGGTTGGAAGACACCTTAAAAACCATCTTTCTGTGGACAGGGGTGCCTTCTAGGATGAGGTTGCTCAGAGATCCATCCAGCCTGGCCTTGGACACTTCCAGAGGTTCAGGGGCAGCCACAGTTTCTCTGAGCAACCTGTGCCTCCCCACCCTCAGAGGGAAGTTTGTTTCCCTAGTGTCTAATCTAAGCCCACTCTTTTCCAGTTTGAAGCCATTCCCCATTGTCCTGTCACTGCATAGATGGCTTTTCCCAAAGCAGAACTCTGAGATGGGACTGACAAACTGCTCCAGCATCTGCCCTGTGCCTTCCCACCACCCCTGAAAGGCCCCTGTCCAACCCTCACGTGTTCCTTGTCTGCATGTGGCTGCACTGAGAAACCCAACAGCTCATTCCTGAGAAGACACATTCCAAGAAACAACACAACACTGTTTTTTTCAGGTCTTTTCCATCGAATCCCTGGGAAATGGCAGCAGGGGCTGAGCAGGCTGCCAGGCACCATCCAGGGCCCTCTGCAGCTCCTTGGCTGTGAGGGCTGGCAGCTCCTCCCCAGCACTCTGATTAAGTGAGTTGTGGGGATAAGTTCAGAGCCTAATTTCTCCTTCATAATTAAAAATGCGTGCATCTGTCATGCTGCTGGTGATTACTCTGTATTTTCTTGTGGCCTAGAAGGAATATGGCAGTGAATCACTTCGCCAGCAGCTGTCCTCCAACAGCTGAGGGAGGTTCAATATTTGATTTAAGCTAATAAAAAGTCTGGGACAGGGCTGATGTTTACAAAGCTGGACGTGATAAAGCATCCAGATCAGCTGTATCACAGCCTGGCAAGTGCAGGCACTGGGGACCCTGCTGAAAATTTGGGCTTTGTCTGGTGCTTCCCCAGCTGTCTGAGTAGGTGGGCAGGAAGTTGGAGGGTCCCCGCTCTGGACTGTTGCTGTTGCATCCAACAGCATCAGGGAGCTGGGGAAGCCTCCTTGTTTCCAGCTTTGTCGTCCTAACAGCTCTCAGTGCATTAAATATGTCCCTTTTGCTCTTCTGTGAGAGTTGCAGTCAAACCATATGTTTAAAAATCTTTTAATCTTCATAAATCATTTCTTCCAGCAGTCAAGTAAGTTTAGTAGCTGCTCTCTGAATTCCCACTAGTTACTGACTCTTTCCCTTTGAGATGAGATGCCTAGAAATAAAGGCAATGAAGAAAACCTACTTTGTGATTTAGTTCTTATCTGATTGCTTCTCCAAATCATATTGATCTGCTGTTGTTATGCTACTGGCTTGGATTTGCTGTCCAGGTTTCTCTGTGTGTCTCTGTTGGCATAGCACCTTGAAATGGCTATTTTCCCCAAGCCATATTATATCTTAGATAAATTATTTCCTGCTTGTATTTTCAATTTTTCCAATCCCTTTGTGTTTTTTCTCTCTTGCCTAAAAGGTTTTTCCAGCCTTTGGCTGAAGTAAAATATGTTGGAGTCTTTGCTGTCCTTTTCTTCTGATTTTTATGGGAGTATTATACTTTAAAATGCTCTTATATCCATCTGGTTAAACAGGCTCCTAGGGTACTGTTGCTTTGGTGTTATAAATAAAAATATTTACAGTGTGAGAGTGACCAAAGCTTGGCACAGTGTGATGGGTTGATCCAGGCTGCCCACCAAAACCACAGAGGACTGAGCTTTGAGGGGATTCCCACTCTTCCAGTGTGGGTTACTCTGTGATTCCATAGAAGTCTGTGTGAACAGGAGGCTGAACAGAGACTTGACCCTCAAATTCAGGACTGATAGCTACTGTAAGAAAATACATGGTTTTTAATGTAACTTTAAATTAAGTAATTCTTATATCTGGTTTAGGATAGGCTAGTGGTTCCCATCTAAGGGTCATCTTCATATAGAGAAAGCTAATAAATATAAAGAACAGTTGGGGAGTTTGTAATCAAAAGTATTCAGTCAGTCTTGGGGTGTTTTGCAGAGTTTATGCCAGCACCTCTCTAAATAACCTCTCCAAGGTCATGTTTTCTAATTCTTCCCCAAGCAACTCCTGGCTCCAGCCTGCTGCTGTCATTGTACCTGCTTCAATAGCAGTAGGGAAAAGTCTTTTCCAGGTGCCTGCAAATTTCCAGTTCCCTGATGTTTCCCCATCAAACTTGGTGATCATTTCATTTTTTCCCTTCACTTGCTTGTCCAGGCACTCCAGTTTTGGTTGTGGCTGGTGTCTCCTGCAGTGTTTAATGAGTGAGTTTCATTCTCCTGTGCCAGGTCCCAGGCTTGTATTAAAACCCTTTTCATCTTGTTTCAGTGTCTCTTCCTTCAATAATGTCACATCATTCCCGGCCCTGCACAGCAAGGAGCTGAAACTTTTTCAGTTTCCGCTGAGCTCTTGAGCCAGGGAAATTTTGTGAACTGTTTGCTTGTTTGTTTGCAAAACGGAACTTCTGCTGTGCTGAATGCTTAGACTGTATTTTTTTTTATTTATTTGTTTGCTTGCATTTCAGTGCAGTTAGCTTCCAAAGCTAAGAATGTTTTGCTTTTCGTTGTAAGAAACTGCTTGCTCTTTGTCTCTGGTTTGGATGTGGCACTCAAAAGACTCATTTCATATGTGATGAGAAGTTGAGAGACTCCAGAAGCTTTTAATGAATATTTGCTTGAAATCACACAAATCAGTTTGTAGGAAAGTTGGTTTTATTTCTTTTCTTTATTTGCATTGTTTAAATTATCTTATCTGCCATCAGTGACTATTTCTTGGGCTTTCTGCTAAGCAGAGAAAGGCTGATTGCAGCCTAGTAGAATGTTAGAAAATCAAAGATGTGGGAAATAATAGCACTCATGTATTATGTGTGGGTTCTCTTAACCATCTCCTAAATACCCATTTGGATTAAAGTCCTTTTTCATAAACAAAACTCTGTAAAAGATTCTTTTCTGAGTCAAGTTCCTGTTTCCCCTCAGATTAAGCCAGGATAACCAAAGACATTTCTACTCTGGTTTAAGATTATTTACATTTCAAATTTCCCAAAAAAAANGGTTTGTGTTACAGAGCAGATTTTCTTGATATTTTACCACAGCATTTTGGGAGGCTTCCAAACCCAACCCTGGACCCCAGAAATTGAACAGAACTTTTTCTATGGAATTATCTTGAAACACATACTCCTTTCAGGAGCTATGGAGCTAAACCTCCTCTTCCTCAAAGTTAAGCTGGAAAAAACTGGGTGGGTTTTAGACCACTCTTTCTGCAGCTTCAGAGGAATGGAGTGGCAGCACGGTTCTGGTTGGACCATGGGATTGAAATTTGGGCTGGCTCATCTGGTGGCCTTCTCTGCAATAAACCTGGTTTTTCTTGTGCATGTAGATTTCAGATTCTTTGGGGCAGGACTGTCTCATGGCATGGGATGCTGACAGGACAGAACAAGATCAAACACTTATAATTCCTTCTCAGAGCCATGAAAATCATGGTGCCATATGTGATTTTTTGGGGGGAGGAGGTCAGGGAGGGGGACGAGCTCTTATTGAACTTTTAAAATTACATCCTAGACTTAATTTCCTTTTTTTTTTCCCCTGTGTCTTGAAGGCTCAGCTGTCTCAGGTTCTGGAAGAAGTGGGAAACCACAAGCAAAGAGCAGAGATGGTAAGTGTTCAATTTCTGCTTTTTCTTTTTTTCCTCTGGTTGTTTTAGAGAGCAGTAATATGCAAAGTTCAGTTCATTTAAACCATGGATCAGTTCCAGTTATTCAGAAATGAACAGCAAATAAACATTGCAGAAGTTGTGTTGCTGCTGCCAGTCTTGGCATTCCCAGTCTCCATACTCACCTGGAAAAAGTGTTGGATGAGATCTAGTGGTCTGTCTTCCTTTTTTTTTGGCAATTCCTTTTCTCCTTAGCAGTTCTAGATCAGAAGCAACCATTTAATTTCATACTGAATTAACTCCTTTCTTTGGGGGCCTTTGATTCAGTCTCAAATGTTCAAAGGACAGGCAGATGAGATACAAGAGAATTACCACTAACTATTTTTTTATAATACCTGTTAATTTTCTGCTGGGTTTGTCTATTTTATTGGCACTTCCCTCAAGGACCAAAAAATAATAAAAGGGCACAAAACCAGGTAGCAGGGAGGTTTATGTGCAGTTTCATGACTTGAATATGATTTTTTATACTCAGGAATAAATGAGGTATCAGTGTTAAACCGTTTGGTGAACTGATGTTTTTTGCTAATGGATGAACTGTGGGATTCTTGCAACTTTTTCTAGTCACAAGGAAAACCTGAGCAGCATCCAAGATGCAGACTCATTCTGTAGATGTGATTAATTTTATTACTAATATAAAAACAGGCCTGCAGCACTGGCTAGTAAGTGCTAAACAGACATCTGTTCTAAAATCCAAATCATAAACTAGAGTGCCAACACGGGTCTTTCTAGGCTTGTGCTGATCTCTAGTAGGGCACTGAAGGGCAGGATGAGGTGCCCCTACTGTGCTATTAATGGGTTGCCATACGTCTGTTAGGATTTTTTTTTTTTAATTTGTGCCTCTTGCTGTTTCAGCATCAGATTTTTCCATCATGGGAGCGTTAATTGATTCCGGTTCTGCGGTGTTCTCACGTTGTGGGCAAACATTTTTGTATGCCCAGCTGCTTTCTGTGGTGACACAGGCCACAACTGATACTTCCAAAGAAAACTGAATTAATCCTATTTACCATCTGATCTCATTAAGAGCTGCCTTGTAACTGTTTCAAATTCTATGCAATCAATTTTGTGTTGTGCTCACTGGATGCATCAGAGGAAAAACTTGCTGTTATGTTTTAAATGTTCTGATGTTCTGGGGTTTTTTTAAACATTTCAGAGTTTTTCTTTTGGGCTCATTAAGCCAGGTTTTTGAGTTGTTTGCCTTCAAAAAATGGTTGTATTAGAGGGCTAGCAGAGGGCTGGAGAAACTGGAACTTCCAGTATTAAAGCATTAATTGGTGTTGTGCATCAGCCATCAGCAGAGGATCAAGCAACAGTCAGTGTTCAGTGCCTGTTCCCAAGGGTCTCTCAGTGGAAAACTGCTGGTCTTGTGATCTTTCAGTAACTCTTACATCAAGTTCCCATGAACAGGCTGTTTTCTGTGGTGCTTTACACCATGGATTGCAGATTGGGAGGTGTGGGCTTTATTCAGTAAATACAGAATTGATTTTTTTTCCATCTTTTTCCCTTTAGAGGGAAAACTTGACAGTATAGCTCCTTCTTTTCTCTGGTGGTAGAGGGTTCTTCTGCATTCCCAGTTAAAATCTCCCTGGTAGGGAAAGCTGCTGTCACTTTGTGTTGTCTGCAGTTTGATGACTGAGGTTTGTCCCCTATGGATGGGGCTGTTCCATAGCTGCCTGCCACAGGCTCCTGTGGGTGTGCCACCAGCACCACTCTCCTCCTACCATCCAGCAAAATGCTATTTATGTGGGGTTTTTCCCCCTCTCCAGGTCAGTGTCTCACCTGGATGGTTTGATTTTCAGACTCCTTTAAATTTGCCACTTCAGCAAAATTATTTGCCTGTTTTGGATTGTTGATCTCTCACCTTCCTTTTCATCCCTTTCACACCTGTGAGCCTCCAGTCTCAGTTTGATGTTGAGCTGGGAATGCTGAAGGGCTTGTCCTGCTCTGGGTGCTGACAGATGTGGATATTGCTTTTCACCAGCTCTTCTGCAAACAGGCCTGTGGCTCTAAGTGAAATGGAACAAACACCTGTCAGGTGCTCTTGTGCAGTCTGATGAGACCTTTGGGCTGCTTCTGGGGCAATCCTCTGTGCAGGTGACATCTCTGCTGCCACCCTGCAGAG
>VZUA01105737.1:4162-14858 GCA_013401035.1 Horornis vulcanius
CTTCAGCCTCAATACTAAAACAATAAACTTACAAAAGCAAATATCTAAATAATTTTACTTTCTTTACTTGAAATAAAATGCATAAATATTACAGGGATTGATTTTGTTTACTTCAATTGTATATTAGACACAGACTAACTTTTCCCAGTTCTCAAAAATAGGTAGTCTTAAATCCTCAATGTTACTCTTCCATGCTGCTTCAGTGCATACAGTAAAACTATTNTTCTGCTATAAAAATTCAAATATAGAAAAATATAATTTTGGCTTTAAAAATACCAACTGTAATAGCAAATTCCAACAAATTTTCTAGGAGTGTTGGCACAGCATAAACATTCACTTTCCTTATTTAGAGGTATGTTTCAATATTTTCATATGAGAAAAATTAGGTGTTCGTGTGGCTTTAAGACATCCTTCTAATTTTTGGACTAGCTATGCCTCTGGTCATTAAAGAAAATTCTCAACAGAGCTGATAAGTAAAAGAATTTATCATAGTAAAAAAGTATCAGATACTAAAGGAAAGGGGGGGAGAGAGGGCAACTGAGAATTGTGTGTTTCTTAAGAAATAGAGCACAGAGAATGATGATTAAGTAGTATCATCTAAACCAAAAGATAACTTTACTTTTTTCATAGCTAAAAGAATGCAGTAATCATTATTAAAGAAAAAAAATAAAAAACCAAAACCAAACCAAAAACAGTCTCTGATTCAATCATCTTAGGTTTTTAAGACTTTAAAGCACTTCTGTATTGTTCTTCTCAGGCCCATTTTTCTTCAAGGTTTGATGACCTATAAAACCGTAGTCTCCCTCAGGCTGGAGACTCAACATGAGTTTTTTCCTACATATTCTGTCATGCAGAAAAGAAATAAGAACATCTTCCATGATATTTCATTTTATAAAATAATTACCCTATAATTTGTACAGTGTTAGTGCATTTTGAAACTGTTTTTTCACACAGCAATAGGGTGCGCACACATTTGACACAATTTTTAATGTGACATGCTTGAGTAATTCAAGTCATTCATATAATATTCATATGCCTATTACCTGCATGGGCAATTGATTTACTTTCCAGACATCACTATATGCAGAAGTTTAAAATTTTGGTTTTGCAATTTTAGAATAATCATCTAAAGTCAACATAGCCCTAACAAAAAAAAAAATCTTACCCAATTTTGGACTACAGTCCTGCTGTTACCTCAAACTGATCTTCATGCGTAGCATTATCACCAGTTTGCAATTTCATGGTGTTTCTTGAAAGTTTGCTTCACCTTTGTTTCAAACTCATCTACTGCTGATCCTTGAATACTTTCTACAAATAATCCTTCTTTCCTGTATAGGAAATAGAAAAACACTTTATTCTCAAAATAAGGCACATTTTACCTTTAACCAGAAGCTGAAAAACAGTTTGGTTTCTCATTAATATAATAACTTGGACTAAAGCATGTTATTTTTTGACCAGTGTTCTCTTAATGTCAGAATTGCTCTTCACACATCCTCTTGAACACTAACCTTGTTTGTAAAGTGTAGATTATTTCTTACAGAATCCACTAATACTTTCCTTATGCATACCCCTAGAAATATGTAGCACTTTAACTCAGACAATACTGAATTGCCTTGTTCTTCAGTTCAAGGCATGTTTTTTTATGATCCATAACATGGAAAAATTCCTATGCATTTTTAAGTTTTAATCAAAATGTTCTTACATCTTGCATATGTAAAATACTGCACATCTATCAAAACATTCCCACCTATTATGAATGAAAAAACATTCAGAGAAATCTAAGGTTCTCATTTTCTGTGACATTTCTGCCTCTCTCAAAAGTTTGGACATGCAATCAATATACTTTTTTACAGTCTTATGTACAGTCTAAAACCTTCACTCAAGTGAACTTCTGTAGATTTCTGTCTTCTGGCTTTTTATTTAGGCTAATTTTAAACTAAGTAACTTGCAGCCATATCCCTGTTTTTCACTTGATTTAAGGAACTTTAAGCAACACATGGGAAATGCCATAGACTGTAACATCTTCCGGTCTCTCAGACAGGAGACAACAATCAAAGAGAGAATTAGCATCAAGCAACATTTTCACAGACCATGAGTGGCTGAACCATCACATCTCTGAACACAGCTGACAGCTTGCCCTTATTTAAGAAGCATTAGTAATGCCTTCCAACAATAATAGGCCCAAGTCTATTCCACTTCTTTTCCACAGATATATAAAGGGATAGATTCCTTATTCAGCTGGCCGTGCAGATCTTCTTAGCGCATCTGAGATTGCAAATCAGGGCACAAGACAAAGATCAGTCAGGGTAGGTTCCTCAGTGTCATACTCCTGGTGTCATGCCATAAATTGCTGGACAAACCATTCTATAAATGTTCAAATTGTATCTACAGAGCAAATTGAAGCAGCGTCTCTTCCTCAAATCTACTCTCTGCTATAATAATACCTGCATCAAAATTATATCCTTACAGAAAGGCCTTCCACATTTTAATATTTTCTTCCTTGGAAAAACATCCACTAAACTTGGAACTCACATACACAAATATTTTAACCACCAAAAATATAATACAATTGGAGAAGAAATTGAGCTAAAAATTTCTGTTGGGAAAAATCAGACCATAAAGTCTAACAAATACAAATGCTATCCTGCATTTTATGACCAAGCTGACTTTTTTGCTGCTGTCCACTGAAATGTTTAGCCAACTCCACATTATTATATTTGCCATTTTATTAATCTTATCTGCACTGTCATGTTCCCAGACTACTACAAACATTCCATAAAGTCTTGTCTTTATGGTAAATAAGCTCTATCTGGTTACCTAGGTGCAACATAAACTATTTTCTATGAACCAAATACAAAACTAAACATCTGAAATTAAAACCTTAGAGAAAAAAATAAAACTGAAGTTTGCTGCCAGAATATATTCTTTATATTTAAACATTCATACTCTCCTGTCAAATTTTCAAGCAACTATAGTAACCAATACTTAGTGTAATTTAATTTTAACTCTTATGCTAATTGTCAGTGACCTCTGAACCCTGGAAACCGTGCTATTATCCGCATGGCAAATGTAATTATGGAATCTGATTTCCTATGTGTTGTAAGCAATGAAACTGCTTTGATTGACACTGATATATATTTGCAATAACTTTTGTGTAAATTAAAAATCAATGCCAATATTAGCTCCCTGGATCTTATTTTTATCAGACTGCTTATTTCTTTAGAATTGGAGATATGCAAGAGCAAATATTTTGCAGAATGTACAATACATGTTTTAAATCCCAGTGTAGTTTTCATGCCTGCCATTTATGTGAAAAGCTTGCATATCTCGCACTTATGTACACACAAATAAGGACAAATCCCATCAGATCTAGGCTGCCTTCAGGAGATTTTGCTTCCAGCTGATTTCTGATTGATTGTCAAGCATGCTTCACCATGACTAAGTGGGATATCATTATATTATCTGATATCAATGCTGCAGTGCATTGTAGATATCCAAAACAGGGTTACATAAAAAACCCCTAGAAGTAGAATTACTCACTTTGCTTTTTTCCAATTTTTACAGGGCATTCTAGATTTTAAGCTCTTCAGTCCTGTTGAGCATTCAAAGATATTCTTGGCAAATGTTGCTAACATTTCTCTCCTATTTTATATTTTTTCTTTGTCTCCATACTCTTTGTTTAAATGTTGGAAAGCAAACTATAAATAGAAACATATAAAATGTATTTAAACTTTATACCAAGAAAGGTATCTTTGTTCAGCATCAATAAAAATATTTTGCCATCTGGATGAGAGCATTCATTAAGAATTCAGGTAAATTTCAGACTAGGCTTTGAAACAGTCACAATAGCTGCTGTGGGGAGTGGAAGTAAGCGGGGGGTCTTTGTGGTTTGAGCCCTCAAAACCAGCATGCTGGATTGAGTAAAGAATTTTTCTATTGTCATAAAAACCACAACTTACAATTTTTCCCAAAAAGTAAAATTGCCAGCAGTATATTTTGAAACTATGATGTTAATCATATAAGCTATATATTAAATAAAGATGGACTGAGGAACAATGAAGAGAATAACAACACTCAAAGGTCTTGCTCTCAGACACAGCACAGGGCCACATCTGATCTCACAGTGGTTTATCCTGCTGTGACTGCACAGACTTCATTAAGCTTCATCCTTTATATAAACACAAATGAATACATAAATAGAAAGCAAAGATTGCACAGATTTTACAGTGGGGGGAGGGGGTGGGAGGGAGGTGCAGAATGTGAATCGGGAAACATCCAGCTCCAGTTCTGTTTTCAAAGGCTGTTTGTTCACTTTGTACTCCTTAGCAAGGAAGCTAATTTACATCATAGCTGCAAAGCGGCAAAAACAGTGCGATATTACCAAATATCAGGGAAATTATTTCTCTCAAAGAAATAACATTTTCAACATGTAATTGAAACTCAACGTGATGTACATTAGGTCTTTATATCAGAAGCCTTAAACAGTAGCAGCCCTTTGTAATAGTTTCAGCTGAAGCAGAGGACTCTCTTCTTTCCAGTGTCCTTTCCTAGCAGTTCTAGTCAGACATCAGGATGTACCTGATGTACCACCAGGATTCACACTCCAGAGAAAGAATCATCACCACTCCTCTCACTCCTGGTTCTTTGCAGCAAACTGCATTTGGAAAGAAGGAAAAATAGGAAAAAAAATCAGACAGCTTCAAAACATACTTAATTTTTTTGTAGCTCGCAGAAAGGTGCACATATTTTGTGATCAGTGGAATAATCCATTTTAAAAACAAAATAATGAAAAATTCTATAAGCTAGATTTCGTAAATGAGAGTCCCAGCACACCCACTGTACCGGTAGTTGTATTTTACTTAAAAAACAAACCATCGACCTGTAATTTGCTTCTGATGTAGTCTAAAAGCACTTTATAATATTAAAGCTTATTGATGCCTGTAAGACCCTCTTACCTACAGCTATTTCAAATGTAGTGAAATAATGCAACACTAATCACTAAGACTTTTATTCCATAATAGATGTTTTTCTCACTAAATCAATTCAAAGGCTAATTGGGGTGGAAGGTGACTATCTCTAGTGGTTATAAATACATTTGCATTGCTATCAATCTTTTACCCAGATGATGTTTAACGAGGCTGAACAGGAGCCCAGCCCGGCTCGGCGCGGTGCCGCCGGTGCCAACGCGTAGCCAATGCTGCCATCCAGTGGCACAGCCAGAGAGGAATGACAGCCACAAAGGATTCCTGTGCTCGGCTCCACCTTTGTCCTGCGGGGCCGAACGTCCCAGCAGCTCCTCCAGCCTGAAGGTAGTGCTGCCCGAGATCCCTCAGCTCTGCTAGGCTCCCGAAACTCGACCTATCTACTGCAGCCAGAGGTGTAACAGAGCAGCAGACATCCCAGGACAATTTAAAACAGACAAGCCTCGCCTCAAGGAAATGAAAGACCAGACAAGACCATTGATTCTTTCAGTGTCTTCAACCAAAGCCTAATCATATATTCCAAGTCACTCAAAACATCTATAAGTACATTTCAGCCTCCTGTCCAGCAAGAAGTCTCTTTGCCACTTTTAAAAATAAGCTTCCTCACACACACAAACAAAAAAACCAAAACAAAACAAAACAACCAAAACAAACAAACAAACAAAACCCCCCAAAAAAACCCAAACAAAGAAAAACAACAAAAGAAACACCCAAACGAACAAGAAAAGAACAACTGTACTTTTATCAGACACATAATTTAAGGCATCATTTAAACTCCACAAGTTTCAGGTGTCAGAGAAATATAGAACTCCAGTTTACTTTAAAAAAAAATCAACCCTGATTATGTCTGAAACAGGTGATAAAGTTTTCTTTATAGAAACTTAAATAAACATTTTTGGGCTGAAGAATGTAAAAAAAACCCCATTCTTACAGCATTTGCCTAATGAGAAATATGGAGATATGTGATAGAAAACATCTGTTTTTCTACCAGAGAAGTTATTGGAGTAAAGAGCTGCTTTATTTACTTGGTTTGTCTGTGAAATAGTGAGGAGATTATCCAAGTCAGCCAGCAGTGCTTTTCTCTGTGTGGAGAGCATCATTTCTGTGTGGACAGCTTGCAATGAAGTGTATCTTCCCCTTCAAGACAGGAGGCTCTAAATCAAGTATTTTGCACACACTTGCAAATTTTACCCATCACCAGCCAGACTGCTACAAGCATTATCCACAGAAGGATCATACATAGTCAATGGCAAACATATAATAAGCAAGCAGCCAATACAACATTTATGAAGCTACATTATTACTAGATGCTCTCTGGAGTTTTACAACCAGAAACTTGAAATAGCCAGTTGCTGTTTGTTAGCAGACTGTGTTAAGTGAAGCCAGCTATTATGATCGCAGAATTTTCTTTCATGTGCCTAACGTTGTAGGAAACAGTTCATAAACTGTAAGTTACAATATTCAGGCAGTGGGCAAAAATCTTGTATTCTGTCTGCTGTTCCTGAGATTTTGTACATATAGTGTCAGAAGACAGTACTTCCTCTGAAATATTAATGCTGCAGCATGGTACTTTACACAACAAGTAAAGACAAGACAAGCCTTTGTCAATGAATACACAGGCTAAAATGAGTACAGACTTAGAAGTGGAAGCCTAAGGGAACAGGGCATCACAAAATGAACAAAATAAAGTTAGAATTAACTACAAACACATATGCATAAGAGTAGCTTATTGCACTTTCTTTAGCTACAGTGAGAATTCACATTGCTGTTTAAAAGGAAATAGAGGGCATACTTGCTAGATGATTAAAAAAAAATTAAAGGTTTCTCAAGATTATAAGAATAAGCATTGAGATCAAGAATAAACATTGGGAAAAAAAAAAAAGGTCCAGAAGAAGAGTTCACTTTGGAAAGCCTGTGGCTAAACAGTGAGTGAACATTACAAAGATGATCAAACTCTCTACAAATGTGGTGCATATGTTGTAGCATTAATATGTTTTCCTTAATGTGTTCAGAGATCACAACTGATGTCACACTGACATTTTTAATTTCTGCCTTGAGGACTTGTAAAAAGAGATGCATATAATTAGCAAGCAACTGAACAGACTACATTTTCTCATTTATTAGCTGCTCAGAAATCAAGACCTACGCTGATTATTGAAAGTTCCAAAACATGACAATTTCAGACAAATCTATCGGGTTTCTAAAATGTAAGCAGAAATGAAAATTAGAAACTATGTGCAGACAAAATATGCCAGATGTCAAAACATGCATTCCAAGTACGAAAAGGATAGCAATTGTCCATTTCAGATTATTTTCCTTAACATTGTGAAATACTGCAACATATTCTGAACAATTAAAACTACCAACAACCACCAACAAAACACACACATAAACCAAAAAACCAAGCCAATAACAACAAAAAAACACCCCACCTAAAAAAATCCTAAACATAAAATAAACATTTTAAAGTATTCCGAACAATATATTAGGAAAAGCTATTGTGCTAGGGCAATCAAGATCGTAGTCAAAATCTGCCAATTTAACTAATGCCATAGCTGTTTCTGAATTTCCTTACCACTGCTATGCCACAACAATAGAGGGGACATGTGTGAAATCAGGCCTGTGGACTATGACCAGCTAAAGTTGTTCAGTGACAGTCTAATATAAGTTTCAAAATATTCTCGTAACATCAGTACAATGACAAGCAGAGAGAGATGTTTTACAGCCAATAAAACTATGCCGATTAAGGGGTTGCATTTTATGATCTCGCATTTCTGATTATCAGCCTCTCAAGTTCTGCAATTACTGCAAGAATTATCATTTATTTCTTACATTTATTTCCTTATCACTCATTTCCTACATGTGCTAATGCACATTTTCAGGTGTTAAAAAACCCAAACCAACAAAAACAAAAAGAAAAAAAAAATCCCAATCAAAAACAAAACCACCACCACAAAAAACCACTCCCAACATAAAAAAAATACCACAAACAAAACAAAAAACTCCAACAAACCAAAACTAAATTTTGGATAAACTCGGTTTTTGAGAGTTTATCCAAATATTCCTACATGTTGAACTCATGTAGAAAGATCAACAGCAAGACTTCCCATTCATCTAGTGTCTAAAAGAGGTACATGCCAATTCACAAAGCAATCAGGAAACTTAATCAAAGAAAAATAAATTTCAGTGAGGTTATTAAACTGATAAATCCTACTTATAACTGAGAATGTTCCTGAACTATGTAATGTTGAGAAAGTTGATTATTGGGAGAAATATTAGTATAATCTTTCCTTTTCTCCCACTCTTTCTTAGGTCTGTCTGATGGTGAACACTGACAGCGACAGACTACTCTGCCCAGTACACATTCAGTCTGCTGCAACATGGCTGTTCTTGCAGTGTGACTTTCAACACCTTACCCATTTTCTTAATATTTCTTAATATGAATTAAGGTGTATTTGG
This sequence comes from Horornis vulcanius, assembly GCA_013401035.1. NCBI lineage: Eukaryota > Metazoa > Chordata > Aves > Passeriformes > Scotocercidae > Horornis > Horornis vulcanius. The sequence continues at coordinate 12,604 of VZUA01105737.1, forward strand.
CACTACATTTGAGAAGATCACAAAATTTAATTTGAAATGTCCTTGCAATCACTTGCCTATGCCAAGATTACTTGTGGTTTCTGATAAGTCATCTTAGTGTAAGTATATTTCATTAAAAGCTTCACAGCTGTTGATCCAGACAAGCTTGTATCTCCACATGACACATGGACTAGAAGTGATCTGCTGAGTTTCCATGCAAACTGATCTTGCACCTTTAGCTCTGCACCTTCATTCATTCACAGGCTGTGATGTCTCACTGCCACATTGCTCTGACATCACTGTGCTTGCTGAAGGAAAGGTACAAACGAGCATGGTGTCAGTGATGTCCATACGTGAACATTTTAACTCTGCTAAAAGGGAATGTTTGAATTTAAATCAGTAAAATGCTTCAGCAACTACAAAGTTCAGTGCATGAGTATTCTAACGTTAAAAATTGTGACAATTGATTATTTTTTTATTTTGTTTTGATCTAAGAGCAGCATTCCTATTTTTAATTTTTTTTCTTGTAAAGTAAGATCATCCACATGGAAGCAGATGCAGTTTTTCTGCTGAATCAGATCCTAATTCCTATCACATTTATCCAGCAGAAATGCCCTAGTTTTGTCGTATTGTGTTACTGTCTATTGAAACAAATTGTAATCTTTTCACTACAACAGATTTCCTTAAAAGACTCTCATAGTCAGGTTTGATCTTTATATTACAAATTTCATTTCAAAGTAAGCTTTTACATTTATATTACTGCTTAACATGAATGCTAACTGAAATGTGACCTGACAATTTATATCTGTATTTATTCATGCTAAGCTTTCTGCCTCACAACTACTGAAAGTGTAGTATATTGTTGCATATAGGCAAAACCTTATAAAAGAAGGGCCTTGTAAAATCAGGCCTTATTGCTATTTCAGCTGAACTAACAGCTAGCCTGTTAAGTTCCCATGAGAAAGATTAATGAGAATAAGAATCAGTTTGCATAACAATCTATTCTTCTAAGAAGGCAGTTTGCATCTGTGAAAAATAAAATCTATCCTGTGAGAATCCACAAAGAAAAAATGTAAACACCTCTGCAAAGATAGAGCCTCAGCATATACACACACAAGCACCTTCTAACCAATGAATTGAGTGGCAAGAAAACTACTAACCAATTAGAGTTAAACACGAAGACTTGGAAAACTGTTATTAAAATAGGATGTAATGTTAAAGTACAGCTTTTGCTGCTGAAACTTTGAAGTGTCTCATTTCATTTCTATCTCTAACGCGAGGTCCACAGTGACAGTATATTCATTTCAGAAATAATACTTCCTGCTGTTTCCAACAATGAAGGTCACACCAAGCTTCACATGAAAGGAAATGTAATGTTTCATGTTTTTCAGTTGTGGCACACCTTTTAAATTCCTTGTTATAATCATCTATAGTAGAGCATTTCTTCCAATTTCTTTTTTTCCTTAGCTCCATTTTATCTCTTTTAGGTCAGGAAAAATAGTTTATGTATATGATACAGATAGGGAAAAAAACCCAAACACACAGATTCAAAACTTACTGAGCTATACAATTAAAACCAAACAAACCAGACCAAACCACTGAGGCTCAGGCCTGTCGGTGCCTGAGTTTCATTAATGTGTTCTTACCCCATTAGCAAAATCTTACATTTTTGGTGAGTGCAAAGAAAGGATCCCAAAGAGATCTATAAGCTGTTGAGCTTCGTGTTCATATTAAACCAGATCAATAAGAATAACTGCACAGCTCTAGTTTCATGATGAAAGATGTGGTCGATTTTTAATTCAATTTTATCTTCACACTAGAACCTCAGTTTCTAGCTTGTCATCAGTATGCACCAACCATAGTTACTCTGCTAATTTCTGGATTACGCATTTGTACATTACACTTCCAAAGATACCGAAGGCTCAGAACAATAGATATTGCTGTCATGGAAAGATAGCCTCTGAAAATTTGAGTGCATTTTTCTGGTTAAAAACACTGGTTGTTTTCCTTTCTCTCTTTTGAAATATGCAATATCTTTTGTGCTCTCTAAGTATGTTTCCAATGTTCTATCATATAGAAAATGCTCTAATGTATAATTTAAAACAATAATATCAACAATGTGTATATAAGGAAATATTTATAGGATAGTTCCTAAATAAAAAAATGCACAGTTTTTGTAGACTAGTTACATGAGACATCTATTGAACATTACTAGTTTAACATATTGAACACAAGACCAGCAGCTGAGTTGGGTGCATGTTGTTTGCTTGCGGGGG
>VZUA01105743.1:0-17493 GCA_013401035.1 Horornis vulcanius
GTGTGCACAGAGCACGTGATGAGCTTCCACCTCAAATGCAGGTACAAGACCTTGCAGAAATGGTATCAACATCCCTGCCATCTGCACCACCAGCACTCTTAGGCCAACAACAGTTCCACAGTGTCTACACAGCCCAGCACATAAGCACATGCTTGAAACTTCTGAAGTTCAGATGGAATAAGCACATAAGAAAAGCTGGCCTTTGGAAACACAACCCAGAGCTCCCAGCACACAAGCCCTGGAGGCCAGGGCTGTTCTGAGCCCACCAGCCAGAGCCCTAGGAGGCTGGGTGCTCATCCCAGCAGCTGCCTGTGCCTCACTGGAGTGAGTGCTGGAGGAGTGACCTGGGAGAGTTCAGCGCCGGGAGCTCTCTGGCAGCCTCGCCCTGTCCTCGCGTTACCCCTCGGGCTTGCCAGCGATGATGACAGCTTTGCTCCCTTTGAACTGTCTGACGGAGCACGAGGGCTGACTTCAGCTGGCTCCTGTGCAAGGCAGAGCGCGCCGTGCCTGCACCACAAAAATCTATGGGAGCTCAGCTTTGACTCCAAGGGCTGCAGCACCAAGTCCCTTGGAGTGACTCCCTGTGTAATCAACTTGAGAAACAGTCTGTGGTTTCCTCCAAGAGCCATTAGAGAGCATTACATAGTTTTATGTCTAGAACTTAAAATGCTGGTATCTAATACAAACCCAAAACTTAATCACAGAATAGATTTGATATTTATCCATGGCTAAAACTTGCTCAATTAAACTTTTCCAACAAACATGACAAATATTATCCAGCACAGTAACTCAGCTGAGGACAGCATATATGCCACCAAGCAGAGCAAAACATACATCTTAAAAATTAACAGCTTCAGATAGGCAAATATGTTGATTCCATGTGGTTGTTCAAATAGTTGTTGCAACACGAGCTCTTCTATGGGTTATTTCATATTTACAAGGGTCACTGCTTACTGATTTAAAGGTGGAGTCCACTCCTTTTTTCTTCTTCTTAATTTCTATTTTGTTCCAGCTCTGCTTACTCTAGTCTGTTGGACTTGGCATTAGGAGCTGTGACAATTGTTTCTCATACAAATTGCAGTTCACACATTTGTTCTCTTCCCTATATAATACCCTTACAGCTATCATGGAAAAAAAGAAAATGCAGCTTATTGATTGAACGTCACTCGTTCCAACACCATCACTGCTGGATAAAAGTAATAATCTCAAACGCTAGTGTCTTCATTTTAGCATCTGGAAAACATGTGCGTTAGGAAGTTTAGATATATTCCAGAAATTATAAATAAACACTGCCAAGTTCTTTCTCTGGCCTGCAGTAAAAGCCAGCACAGAGGAAAAATATCCCATGCTTTAAATACTAACTATCCCATGTAACTCAGGTTTTGAATATTTAACAGTAAGCAAAACTGTATCTCTAAATCTATACCTTTGCACAATAACAAGCATCAGCAATTCATTGCTAATAAAATATATCCCATTTGTCATATTTATTTATAAAATGCCAATTACATGTACAAAAGCCTGAAGCTTAAAACTGAAGCTGCTCATAATGCTTATGAAACAGAAGGCTAAATGTGCTCCAAAGCAATGGATAGTTTTCCAAACTCTGCTGGCCACTCTGCCCCTCCCTACTTGGAAAAAGACTTAAGTGGGGAAAAAAGGGCCTTAGCTCTGCCTAGAGGTATGTTGCAAGGGATTAATAAGGTTTGGGATTTTTCTTTTTTAAAATGCTATTTTAAACTTTTTTTTCTTCATCTATGGGCAGTTTGTTGGGACTGTTAAGTTTGTTGGTTTCTCTCTCCTGCCTAAAACAATAAAACTGTAATGTCTTGAAACTCTTGAGTAACTAGAACAGCCAACAATAAAAGTTTTTTCTATCTCTCTGTTGAAAACAGAGGTGGTATGCTATTGTGGTTGGGTTTTCTAAATTCTCTTTTTATTTTTTTTCTATTGTTGTGTTCAAGATACAATGCCTGATTAGTGCAGGAAGAACTTATATCACATGCTGCTAAATCCATTGAAGCAAGAGCTTTCCAGTAGTGATGGCATAATTATGTTATGATATAGTTATGTTTCTTATCTGCTGGCTATTCCATTTCTGCGTATATAGCACCACATGAACTATTAAAAGCTCTGTAAGTTTTATTACATGCACATTGCCATGATATTTACATTCTGCATGAAAAGAGGGAGAACAGCAAGTGTGGTAAGTGGTCATGAGATAGGAGCAGAGGTTCATCTCTGGTTAGGGAAAAGCCACTGTGTAAACCATGCCTTGTAAGGACTATGATAGCCTGGGAACCACCACCTTCTCTTTATGAAATCTCTCACAGATATTAGGGAGAGAAGCAATATTGGAGACCCTGACGTAGACTGGATTGGGTTTAAAGCAGAATAAAACCCTGCCCTGGTGGAAATAAATATTGGAATAAATCAAACCTGGTATAAACATTACGTGTATGCCAACTGTGTTTATTTACCATTCCAGCCACTCCCCGGTGGCTGAGGGCACGGCTCTAACAGCCTGGCCCTGAGCATGCCAAACAAGCCTTGGCACAGACAGCTTTGCAGGTCTACGTGTCTTGTCTGACTGAAATGCAACACGCACTTCTATCAAGAGGGTGAAGAGGACCTATGGAGCAGGGTTAGATGGGTGCAGTGTTCAGATACACAGCTGAAGGCTCAGTTTACCCAGTCCCAAGTGCTGGTACTAGAATTTCTTAACACTGGCTGCAAAGTGCTGGCAATACCTGCTGCCACTGACTGCCCACAGGCATCATACAAGGACCAGCCAAGCCCCATGGCTCCGCTTGTGAAAGGTAGACAAGTATTTATGCAAGGTAACCACAGGGTTTCAAAAGGGAAGCCCCCACCTTGTTATTCCCTTGGAATGCAGGTATGGTCTTGTTGTACTATGTCATTTATATGTTGAAACAATTGGCTTGTGACATTTCCATTCCTTTTGGAAGCAGTTGATCACAAGCTGTGTGTTAAGTAGCCTCGTGACTATGTGGCACCAAGTAGAAATTTTTATACAATCCACTTCAGAAAAAAAGTCTCATTTTGCACCCAGAGACATTAGCTCAAACAATTCAGGAAAGCAAATACCCTCTTTTCATCACCAACTATAGTTCCTAGACAAGTAAAAACAAACAAACAAACAAACAAACAAACAAAACTCTCAAGAGTGACATTATGAGAAAGAAATTTTTAAAAAATAAAATTTCAACCCAAACTCAAGAGCTATAGTCTAGATTTGGCAAAAGTTGTCTTCCACTTTCCTGCCCAGCTCTAAAAGTTTACTTTGCAAACACAAATCTTTGTTGGAAGTGCCTTGTCTCAGTCAGTGGTATGCTTTTCAATTTTTCACAGGCAGTTTTTACAGCACCATTTATACCATTGACCTTGGCCTGAAAAAAAAAAATACAGACCATAGCCATCCAAGTAGGCTATAAACTCTGCTGACCAACTTTACAGCTTTTAAATCCTATTAGGCTCCCTTATACAGTTTAAAGCCCCTCTAAGGCATTTATCCCCATGAATATACTTGTGTAACGCACAGAAGGTATAAGGGTTTGTCCAGAGAAGAATTTGGTTCTTCAGTTCCCTGGAAGTCCTTGACATGTCAGGTCAGAAATCTGACATGCAAAGTAAAATCAAAATCTTGATATTTCAGGATTCCTAAATATAAATTTAGGAATTATACTGACCAATATACTGTCTTCTCAGATCTGTTGATTGATAACATATAAACACCACAATATGATGAGTTCACAGAAATTCCTTACACCTTTTTCATTGGTAGGGAGATCATAAAATAGATATATCACCTCAATTTACTATGGTGAGATCTGCTTTCACAACACATACCTAAAAACCCTGCTCAAGGTCAAGCATATGCAGTAAGCGTGATTTTTAAACAAAAATCAGTTGTGAGCCCTTCTTTAAAAAAGCTAAATTCCACTGATTTTACTGGGGATGGGGTGGGGAGAATGTAGGTTCCACGAAAGACGTGATATGGTGCCTCAGTAAAGATAGCAAACCCAGTTTAACAAACTCTCTTCATTTTAGTAGTTGGTTTTTTTGTTTTGTTTTGGTTTGGTTTTTTGTTGGTTTGTGGGGTTTTTTATTTTTATTTTTTTTTACTTTTCACGAGCTAATAACTTCAAAACTAATATAATAATAACCCAGTCCACCTCTGGGTTCAGCAGTTCCAATATGGGTGTATGTATGTTCCTTAGCAAGGGCAAGTCCTGGTTTAATATTTAAACAATTGGTTCATATTTAGTTTTAACATTTGACAACCAAACCTTTTCTGATGGGAGTACTTTTATATCAGACTATACTCTTTCTATTTTCTAAACATCCTGGTTCATTAAGTAAATGTAAGTAACACAGCCATAAGTAGCAGAAAGGAACATATAGTCATTAACAGCATAAATTCCAAAGCATAAATTAAATATAGCCAGTTCTAAAAAGTAAATAGACAGAAAAATGATTATTCAAAGAGCTGAAAGTGTAAGCTTTCTCCTATTGGTAACATGCTGTTATCATAGGTACTGTTACTAGATTATATTGTGTGTTATGAAATTCATATGTGTAGACATATGTAATATTTCATGATGAAACTCCCAAACAAGGCAAATAGAAAATGAGTTTGCAAACATCACCAACTCATAAAGAGAAACTAGTGTGTTAAGTTCACATACCAATTAAACTAGAAGTCTAGCAAACTTGCTAACACAAGCTGTAGCTTGAAAAGAGTACCCTAAGCACCTGAGTCTTACAGACAGTATTGCTGGGGGAAAGAACTGAGTTAGTTTTCCTGGGTTACCTGGGATAGATACTACAGACAAGTTGCATTGCAATACACACTTTGGTATTTATACTCAACTTGGAAACTTAACTCAGGAAAAGTTAATGTGGAGCAGGGTCATCACAAAGATTTTCCCAAGAAAAACCACAGACCAAGGGAAAAAAGTGTCCTGGTCTGCCTGCATGAGCTTCCAAGAAGCTGGGACTCTCTTTAGATGTCTTTAGAAATTCTTGCAGAATTTTCACAGGCTTACTCTGAATAACTACGCATCTTTGTGACAAAAACCTTAGCACTTACCACTTAAATTAGGCTTATTTACAAATGCAAATGATGATGATGATTATTATTGTTATTATTTCATCATAAGTGCTTTTCTATTGTCTGTCTTTGAATAAGAAGCGTATGTGGTTTGCAGACCACTCTGCTGGAGATGTACTGCTGTAACAGGCAACACATTGACAGAACATTTGTCAGGGAATAATCAGATTCCACACTGAAACCAAAATTTTGGGGTACCAAAAAAATAACTAGCAAGAGTGGCAAGAGTCAGGGCAACAGGCTACTCTATCCCAATCCCAGGGAGGAGGAACTCTGTAGTGAGAACTATAATGTATCCAGAAAAAAAGTATAGTAACAGATAATGGCAAGAAACTTTGCTAAAGATGTTGAAAGTGCAAGGAAATAATATGACTTTGTAACTCAAAATACAACGAAGAAACTGCTAGAAAAGACAAAAAAGTTTCCAGATCCTTTTGGTTGATTAATGGACTTCAGACAAAAACTGTGGACTTAATTTAATGCAGGAATTATTTTTTTAAATTCTCTTGTATAGCCAAATCAGCCTTTTCAGAATGATTTTCCTTAGTTTAAAACATATGTAAAACAAAATACAAAAGTTTCTCCCTAATCTGTAGCTTTGATGAAAGATGAACTAGTTGGGCTGCTGCTGATGTTGTATGCCTTTAAATCTTTGGTGCTGATGTAAAAGTATGTGCTCACCAGTCTGATGTTTTTAATAATTGTCAGCACAGTGTCACTGGACTTATATACATCTTGATGAGAAAGTACTAAAACAGGAACTCTGCTTCTGCTTCTTAATCTGTTGTACTCGCATCAAAGCCAGACCCTATATAAACAGGAAACTGGAATGGGCCTGATAATGTATCACCCACAGGACTGAAGCTTTAAAGGAGACTGGGCAGACAAACAGAGCTACAGCCACTTTTGCGTTTTCACTGATTAAACAGCCATTCCCCAGCAGATCATCATCCTTCATGAAGCCAAGAACTATAAAGTTCTTGTGATTGCCAAAGGTTAAATAGCTGTACCTAAAACCAAGTCTCAGTGACACTAAACTGTACACAAGTGTTCAGCCACCTTGAAACATCAAAGGTGAAACTGTCAGAAGGACCTGAAGTCCCATTCCTAAAGCAACTTAATTCCATCAACTTTGATTTTGATATCCGTCATCCAATATAATGCATTTTCTTTTGAACATTTAATCTCTGGTCTGCTAGATGTCCAGTAAGATTCCAAAACGGAGTGTCTGTAAACAACTGTGTGACCAAGAAATGAATCTTGCAAGCACTCATCTCACATGGGTTTTTTTTAAGTTCGCTATTATGAACAGTTGTAAATTGTTTTTAGAAACAGCAAACATTTTAGTTGTGGCTCAAAAAAAGCCTACAGGAAAATACCATGCAAGAAAGAACACAATGCCCTCAATTTTAAACTATGTGTTATTTGGCCTAGTAATGTGCACATGTCACTGCTATTTAAAGTAATCTTCCAGAGCACCAAGGAAATTCACTGGAAGGCACTAATGAAGATATCACAGAGGTTTAGTATAACAAGATGGGCAAAGAGTGGAAAGGAGACTAAATTCTGCAAACCCCATGCAGAGGACCTTCATAGGCAAGATACAACAAAGAAATCTGTTCTAGAACTCTAATCCTGAGGTCTTGCCTCTGGGTCACGGGGTCTTGACTTCTAAGGACATCAACATCCAAGCCAAAGTGGAGAGGAAAAAAAACAAAACAAAACAAAACAAAGCATGAAACTTTCCTTCTATAAGATAAAGTTTATGGCATAAATAAATAATAATGCATAGCATCGTTAATAGGGGTCTGGAATACCAGCATTAGAATTTCAAAAGATTACAGATACTGTGCTGTTGTGACAGATTAACTGTGCACCAAATCAGGCAGTAATATCTTTCACCAGCTCACAAAGTCATATTAGAGTAAAACACACAAAGCAAAGGTACTTACAGGCACAAAAATGTTTCCCAAAATATAAAACAAAACTCTATATATGTGGTGTGCCCATTATCAAGAAGGGAGATTTTTTTGCATTACATCATAGAGAGGTTTTCAGTTGCTCTACAACTGTTTCTTCCCATTTCAGCTCATTAACCTGCAGCGTAAAAATAACTGCGAGTGAGGCAGTCTTTAGTTTTAACGGAAAGTTAAGGAAAAATACATTGGTTAGGTATTTAATGCACAGTTCCTAGATGCCCAGTAATTGTGTTGTGTTCAGTTTAAGATTAAAGTTAAGATTATTTTCCCCTCTGCAGTTCCTACATTTATGATTTTTTTATTTCAAAGAGCCACAGGATGGGTTAGATTGGAAGGCACCACAGTTGGTCAGCTGATCCCACCTCCTAACTCAAGCAGGGTAATCCTAGAGTACATGACAAATGATTCTGATCAGATAGTTCTTGATTATCTTGCTTGAGGGAGACTCCACAGCCTCTCTGGGTAATCTATTCCAGTGTTTGGTCACCTGCACAGTAAGGAAGTTCTTCCTCATATTTAGGTGGAACATCCTGTGCATCTATTTCTGGCCATTTCTTCTTGTCCTCTTGCTTGACACTGAGAGGAGCCTGGATCCATCTTCTTGATACCCTCCCCTCAGATACTGACAGACACTGATGAGGCCCCTCTCAGTCACCTCTTCTTGCGGCTGAACAGGCCCAGCTCCCTCAGCCTTTCCTCACAAGAGATGTGCTCCAGTCCCTTGATCTTTGTTGTCACTGGGCTTGTTCAAGTTGCTCCCTGTCTCTCTTGTCCTGAGGAACCCAGAAATGGAAACAGCACTCCAGGTGTGACCTCACCAGGGCTAAGCAGAGGGCCAGGATCACCTCCCTCAACCTGCTGGCAATGCTCTTCCTAATGCACTCCAGGATCCCGTTGGCCTTTTTGGCCACCAGGGCACTGATGGCTCATGGACAGCTTGTTGTCTGCTGGATTCTGCTGCTGGCAGATCCCGACATTTTAGATAGAAGGTCCTTTTCAGCCAAGCCCCGTGCCCAGAAGAAGAGGTCGGAATCCATCGGCTCAGGTTTTCAAGGTTGTTTATTACTTTCTTATCTGCTATATTCTTTTTCTGCCCTGCCAAGGTCTTTGCTGTTGCAGGGTCAGGAGCTGACTCCCGACTCCCCGGGCGGTCTTAGCTTTTATACTAGATATTATGTGTTCTATATTTACAGTCAGTTACCAATACCTATCACCTATGTTAGACAGTTCACTTCTACTCTAAACCAATCCAAAAGTGCCACCCCCACAGCAGAAAATGGATGACAAAAAGAAGGACAAAAAGGACAAGGACCACACCCTGATCCTCCATATTGTCTCTTCTGACTACATCCTAAAAACCCCAATATTCTACATTTGCACCCTGTGATTACTTAACTACTATTACTAACTATCATTCTTTATTACACTCTTGTGGTCTGTAACTCTTTTTGCAAGCTGAAAGCTCTTCCATGGACCAAGACCAAAGACAGTGTCTCCCTGAGCTATGTGCAGGGGGGTCTCCGACCCCCTGCCAGGATCTCAAACCTTCCAGGGCAGTCAGGGGAGTGCCCCGGACTCTGACAGTTGTCCATCCAGGTCCTTCTCCCTTCCAGCCAGTCAGCCCCCAGCCTGTGCTGGTGCTTGGGGTTATTCCTCCCCAGGGGCAGGACCCTGCACTTGCCTTTGTTGAATTTCAGAAGGTTCCTCTCTGCCCATACCTCCAGCCTGTCAAGGTCCCTCTGAAGGGCTGCGCAGATAGATCTCTGGGGTGTCAGACATTTNTGAAACTTTCCTTCTATAAGATAAAGTTTATGGCATAAATAAATAATAATGCATAGCATCGTTAATAGGGGTCTGGAATACCAGCATTAGAATTTCAAAAGATTACAGATACTGTGCTGTTGTGACAGATTAACTGTGCACCAAATCAGGCAGTAATATCTTTCACCAGCTCACAAAGTCATATTAGAGTAAAACACACAAAGCAAAGGTACTTACAGGCACAAAAATGTTTCCCAAAATATAAAACAAAACTCTATATATGTGGTGTGCCCATTATCAAGAAGGGAGATTTTTTTGCATTACATCATAGAGAGGTTTTCAGTTGCTCTACAACTGTTTCTTCCCATTTCAGCTCATTAACCTGCAGCGTAAAAATAACTGCGAGTGAGGCAGTCTTTAGTTTTAACGGAAAGTTAAGGAAAAATACATTGGTTAGGTATTTAATGCACAGTTCCTAGATGCCCAGTAATTGTGTTGTGTTCAGTTTAAGATTAAAGTTAAGATTATTTTCCCCTCTGCAGTTCCTACATTTATGATTTTTTTATTTCAAAGAGCCACAGGATGGGTTAGATTGGAAGGCACCACAGTTGGTCAGCTGATCCCACCTCCTAACTCAAGCAGGGTAATCCTAGAGTACATGACAAATGATTCTGATCAGATAGTTCTTGATTATCTTGCTTGAGGGAGACTCCACAGCCTCTCTGGGTAATCTATTCCAGTGTTTGGTCACCTGCACAGTAAGGAAGTTCTTCCTCATATTTAGGTGGAACATCCTGTGCATCTATTTCTGGCCATTTCTTCTTGTCCTCTTGCTTGACACTGAGAGGAGCCTGGATCCATCTTCTTGATACCCTCCCCTCAGATACTGACAGACACTGATGAGGCCCCTCTCAGTCACCTCTTCTTGCGGCTGAACAGGCCCAGCTCCCTCAGCCTTTCCTCACAAGAGATGTGCTCCAGTCCCTTGATCTTTGTTGTCACTGGGCTTGTTCAAGTTGCTCCCTGTCTCTCTTGTCCTGAGGAACCCAGAAATGGAAACAGCACTCCAGGTGTGACCTCACCAGGGCTAAGCAGAGGGCCAGGATCACCTCCCTCAACCTGCTGGCAATGCTCTTCCTAATGCACTCCAGGATCCCGTTGGCCTTTTTGGCCACCAGGGCACTGATGGCTCATGGACAGCTTGTTGTCTGCTGGATTCTGCTGCTGGCAGATCCCGACATTTTAGATAGAAGGTCCTTTTCAGCCAAGCCCCGTGCCCAGAAGAAGAGGTCGGAATCCATCGGCTCAGGTTTTCAAGGTTGTTTATTACTTTCTTATCTGCTATATTCTTTTTCTGCCCTGCCAAGGTCTTTGCTGTTGCAGGGTCAGGAGCTGACTCCCGACTCCCCGGGCGGTCTTAGCTTTTATACTAGATATTATGTGTTCTATATTTACAGTCAGTTACCAATACCTATCACCTATGTTAGACAGTTCACTTCTACTCTAAACCAATCCAAAAGTGCCACCCCCACAGCAGAAAATGGATGACAAAAAGAAGGACAAAAAGGACAAGGACCACACCCTGATCCTCCATATTGTCTCTTCTGACTACATCCTAAAAACCCCAATATTCTACATTTGCACCCTGTGATTACTTAACTACTATTACTAACTATCATTCTTTATTACACTCTTGTGGTCTGTAACTCTTTTTGCAAGCTGAAAGCTCTTCCATGGACCAAGACCAAAGACAGTGTCTCCCTGAGCTATGTGCAGGGGGGTCTCCGACCCCCTGCCAGGATCTCAAACCTTCCAGGGCAGTCAGGGGAGTGCCCCGGACTCTGACAGTTGTCCATCCAGGTCCTTCTCCCTTCCAGCCAGTCAGCCCCCAGCCTGTGCTGGTGCTTGGGGTTATTCCTCCCCAGGGGCAGGACCCTGCACTTGCCTTTGTTGAATTTCAGAAGGTTCCTCTCTGCCCATACCTCCAGCCTGTCAAGGTCCCTCTGAAGGGCTGCGCAGATAGATCTCTGGGGTGTCAGACATTTCTCACAGCTTTGTGTTGTCAGTGAACTTGCTGAGAAGGCATCTGTCCCTTCATCCAAGACACTGTTGGATAAGTTAAACAATACTGGGCCCAGTAGAGAACCCTGTGGGACACCACTAGTGACAGGCCTCTAACTAGGTCCTGTCACTGATCATGATCCTCTGGGATCTGCTGCTCAGCCAGTTCTTAATCCAACCCGCTATCCACTCATCCAGTCCACACTTCCTAAGTTTGCCCATGAGCATGTTGTGAGAGGCAGTGTGAAAAGCCTTGCTGAAAACAAGGTAAAAAATACCCACTGTTCTCCCCTCATTTATCCAGGAAGCTTTTTCATCGTAGAAAGCAATCAGGTTAGTCAAGCATCATTCACATTTAGCGTATCCATGCTGACCATTCCTGATCACCTTCTTGTCATCCATGTGTCCTCCAGAGTGACGCACTTCATCACCTTTCCAGGGATTTAGGTCAGGCTGACAGGTCAGTAGTCCCTAGGTCCTCCTTCTTGCCCTTTCTGTTGATGTTACATGAGCCCCACTCACAAACAGCTCCTGCTGTAAGTTGTGGCACACATCACAGTCTGGAAAGCTAGAAAACTGAGGAAGGCAAGGGGTCCTCCAACCACCTCTACTCACCTCCAACTCTATCAGAACTCTGATTTAACATTTTCTTTCTTTTCACATGTTGGTCCAGCCTTAATTCCAGCATTGTTGGATTTCCACTGTTAAGTTGCACTGTTCAAAGGTTTTAGGGTAAGTCTCAATAACAAAAGACTAAATAATATCAAGATGTGTTCAGCTGCATGACAGTGTCATAAACCCTATTTTGTGTCTTTTCTTAAGCACATACAAAATGTTTTCTCAGCATTTTACTTAAAGATTTGATGCAACCACAATTATTTCAAAATGTGTGTAAAAACAAGTAGAAATTTATTCCTTAATCCTGTCAATAAATAAAAGAAGAAATAAGCTAAGCCTGGTAATAGAGAACAGAATGTGACAGAATGGAGCATTTGATTCAAAACTTATCTGAAGACTTAAGAATGTTATATAAGTTTACTGCCTTATTTTCTCTTGCTGTGACACTTATATCCTGCATTTTCTCAGAGCACTGATGAGTCACTTATAAATATATTGTTATTAGGTGCTTGGGCTCAGGTCAAAAAACTGGATCTCCTCAAGGGACAGGACAGTATCTTGGACATATGGCCAACCATACTGTTTGTCATTTGGGTTTGCTCCTGAAAGACTTTAAGTATATTGTTCAATGGAAAATCCCTATATGCTTCCCTTTTACAATTTATATAATATTCTCCAGTTACAGCCAACTAAGTAAGACTTGCTGCTTGTCACCATGGCATCTCATCTCTTTTCTCTCATGATGTCAACTAACTCACAGCATGATGGAAAAGCCAAAAGCAATTTTACTGACCAAAACCTCTTATCCAGTGTAACAGGTTAACTGAGTGGAAAAGAAATCTTCTTCAGCCCTATAAATATTTCTAGTGTCCTGTCCCATCTATGAATCCCTTCCTACTGGAAGGAGAGGTGGATTTTAAAAGCATGGTCTTTTAGGACCAGAGAAGGGAGTGATTATCACTGTTACTAAAAGTCATGTCAATAAGGCTCTATGTGCAGCAAGTCTATTCAAATATTGCACTTTGGGGGAAAAAAAAAATACATACTTTTTCTTTGGGTATTCTTGTGCTTATTTTGTTCATTATTATTGCTATTCAATAACAATGCATTTGCATTGTTTTTGATCAAAATTCTCAGACCTTAACATAAACTATATTTTGATTTGTGAAGGGTTATTGGCATGAATTACACTATACAAGGCAGAAATCCTTCTTTTCAGTGTATCGAATATTATAAATCATGAACAGTTATGAAATTTTCCTCAAGGCTTAAGGTACTTTACTTCCAAGACCTATCTCTCAGAAGTGAAATCAACCCTTGTTTAGAGCCAATATCATCTCCTGCTTAGTTTTCTCTTCTAGTGTATTTTGTAACTTCAGATCATTACAGAGGCCCTTAAACATCGTCCAAATGAACATGAAGAGGGACAGAAATATCCTTTGCAAGAAATGAATTCGAGGTTGCAGTAGGATTTTTTTTGTGTTGATAAAGCTGCCACAAATACTGAAGAATACACCATTGCCATGTCAATTTTGGAAATACAAAATTGTGTGTAGTTTGTATGCTGTTCCACAGAAAAAAACGTGCACACTGGGTATGTATAATTAACGAAAACAGAGTGTGCATTGTGAACAGTACAGGAACTGAGACACAATAAGCACAGAACAATTTACCAGAAAAAAAAAAAAGTATCTCTGGCAAGCAAGAAAATTCATATTTTGATTTAAACCTTAGTTTATTACTAGCAGTAATTCACCTGCAAAAGTCTCAGTTTTGTGACTTTTCACTTACTCATACAGCTCAGATGAGAAGACTCAGTTCTGCTGGTTAACACATAGGGCACAAAATTATTCATTAGACAATGAATCATAAAACATGACAGATGCCTGGCCGAGCATCGAAGGATGGAGTTAAAGGTCTTCCCTTATTTATGCACAAGTCAATGTGGAATGGTGCCATAGGCTTTATCTAGACAGAGATTTAAAAGCGAGCTGTTAACATGCCTTAGCTAAAACATATGTTAAGAGTCTTTTATTATTGTATATCTATGCTTTGATACACCTTAAGCTGATCAAAATGTAGCATGACAGGAAATGAATCTTAATCAAGGGAAGGATATGTACACCAGGGGATGTAAACCAGAATTCTAAAATGCATTAGTCAGAACTTGATAGCTGAGGTTTTATTCTGTGTCCACCTCCAAGTGATTGACTAGAAAAAGCTATGGAAGAGAAAGTTAAGTGCCACTTGTGCAAATGATCTGCTAGAATCTTCAATTTTGCTTACATCAAAATTAAAGCAATAGGGTATCACCCTATGTCGTGTTAACTTAAGCTACTCCCAGTTATCTGTAAAGTAACCCTACCAAGACAGAATAATAGGAGAAAAAAATTTGTATATGAAGTTAAAGCATATTAAGTCAAGAAAACAAAAAAACTCTTTCCAACTTTGATAACACTTTAAAAAATTAAGTATGAAGTACTAAGAATGAAGTAGGTCCTTTGGCCCAGAAAACTGAACTATGCCTTTTGAAAGCCAAAAATAATTTTAAAATACCAAAACATCCCATATTATCCACATTTCACTTTTCTTTACTAAAATAACAACAATGAGGTTATTTGGACAACAATGACCCATGCTCTATATATTTCCTGTCCAATAGCGGTATAAGGATGAGTACTGTTTGTTATGCATGATTGTTAAGAATTAATGGCCAACATTAGTAGTGTACACATCAGAGGGCAAAGCAGAAATATATCAGGGTATAATGTAAAACTGAACTAAAATAATTCGACAAGTGATGGTTTCACGTTCATTACCATTGTTTTCTGTAGAGAATTAGTTAACCAACGAGCCAAAAAATAATTCTGTTTTATTAAGCACACATATCCATGCATTTGCATATGTACATGTATCATTATACATCTCAAAATACAGGCTTCAAAAACAAGAAAAATGTTAGCAGTAGCCAGACCAATCCATCTATAAAATTGTGTCTGAATTTTCACCTCCTATTGATGGAGTTGTGTTATTTACTTCAGCCTGCAAGTCTATTAAATAGTCTATCAGCTCTATTTCTAGTGTATACCTTTGGACTGAGATATTCACTTACAGTGACTCAGGCAGGAGTGGGACAATTAAAAAGTGGAGGATTTCTGTCAAGGGAGTTTTTTTAGTGACACATGAGTTGCAAAGAAATGCTAACACAGCAAACAAACAAGCACAAATAATTCCTCAGGTCTGGAATTGAAAAGGAAAGCAATGCCATTCTCCTGGTGGGAAGACATATTTATTATTTCAATATGGAATTTATTGTGGTTAATGGATAGAGACTAAGAGAAAAAAAATCAATAGAGTCATGCATGTATTCCATTTGAGAGATGTGGATTCTACTCTAAGCAAGGATAGAAAAGTGTGGGGTTTTTAATAATTCGAAAAACAGTAACAGATTATTATGAGTTTTACTCATGGAAATTAACTAATTAACTAGAGGATGTCATCAGCCAGAATCAGGATGGGGAAACAGAAAGCAAGGCAACTTCCCTTCTGTAAATAATCCTTATTCATCTTTTATTCATTCATTTTTTAACACACCAGCAGTCAGTACAAATTTACTAGCAGGATGCATTAAGGAAAAGCAAAAAACATTCTGCTTCCTCACCATTGCCCACACTTCACCTTTTCCCTATAAAGAATGAGATAATGAAAACTCATATGGTTTATGACATTCCCCTTGCAAACTGAGAACAGTAAAAGTTTGCCCTTCTTACTGGCTTATGCATAGTGTAAATGTTTGGCTAAGACCCTGATCAACAAATATTGTGTTTCTTCCAGGGGACCATCAATGCAAATAGTCTCTTTTCTGTGTTTTTCAGAAGAATCAGAACATGGGTAGAAAAATGTCAAGAGGGAAACCTAAACCTAGACCAGGCAGTAAAACTCCCCAGGGGAAAATCATGTTTATTAAGTTACTCCTCTTGCTCAGTAAAGGTTAGCAAGCATTTCAGTGAATTTCCTCTTGGGTCAAATAAAGCTGGAAAGGGAGTGGATGTGATACCACCTGACAGGCCTTGATTTTCAGATGGAAGCTACAGGAATATTTTGGACTTGCATGTTCTGGATCTTGATTTACAATAATAAAACATCTCCATGATTATTCTTTTCAAATAAATTTTAAAAGTTATTTTATTTCTGGAGTAATTTACAGAGAAGTTAGTCCAATATTCCATCATTAGATCTGAATCTAGAGCTGGCTGACAATAACAACTGCCATGACAGCTGCAACTGTGAGGTATTGCAGAAAATTGCTTCTGCTTAACTCTTAAAAGAACTAAAGCATCTACTTCTTTTTTTTTTTCAGCCTTAGAAGAGTTCATTCCTGTGACAGGTTCATTGTGTTCCTCTTAACAAAAATAAATCCACAGTATTTACTGAGTGATGCATTCTATAGATGATCTAGCATCTCATTTAGATTATTTTACCCCATACTGTTCTGGCACACAGGCTCTCACAACCAACATTTTCAATACTCTTCTCTTCAGATCTCATCACAATCCTAAACTAGGTCACCTGGAATGATGGTGTGGCACAAAAACAAATAGATCACATCCAACTTCTCCCTTTCTTAAGTACCTGATATTAACTTTCCTGCAAAGGAAAATTTCAGAACGTAAAAAAAAAATGTTTTCAATAGCCCTTTACCAGTAGCTGGCTCCTCAAAACAAGCTCAGGTTGACAATGAATGACAGTGACTGCCAGTCGAGGGCTGTTCGATAGGTTTGCATCACCAAAGCTCTCATTTCGAGCAGACAGAGGCACAGATTTCCACCTCAGGGGGCTAAGGAGCTGCGGCTGGAATGGCTCTGGCACATGAGGCACATGAATAATCTCTACCCGAGACAGGGAAGCTCCAGGTCAGGGTAGAGGTCACTTCTGCTGAGGCAGAGAGCAGCAAGACCTATTCTTAGCACACATGAACTGACATTTGGTAAAACTGTCACAAAGACAAGGGAGCATGTGAATACTTTGCCAAGAGGCCAGGAGCCACGTCACCCTGCTAACTCATATTACAACTACAGCTTACCTCATGTTAGTTACTGCACTTTAGCCAAGGTGTCAGGAAAAATACATCTATTGTCCAGCGAAGAAAAAGCAGCTGAAAAGTAATGATAAAACAGACTTGCTATGACATTGGCCATATTTAATTAATTTTATGAATAAACAGCCTAACATTTCAAGGGACATCAAACTAATAGTAATGTTGAACTTATGATCAATCCATAAGAATGAGATGTTTAAAAGCTGGCATCTTGGAAGAAGAAATATGTGTTCTGACATTGCTTTGGTAATCTGCTTTCTAAAATACGTCTAAAAATTGCTTTAAATGGACAGCTGTTATCACCAATGGTATTTATTTTAGCTATCTCACTCTTGCTACTCAGGCAAACCTTCAGGGAAGGGGAGAGAGACAGTAGAAAAAGATAAAGGAAGAACAAATAGAAGCTAAGTAAGCAATGAAATACTGAACAAGGACTCCTACAGAAAATTGCCAAATATGAAATTAAAGTACTGTTTGAATCATCAACACAACTTAAATTCCAAGCTAGGTTCTGAAGCAAGGTCCCTGAATCAAAGAAACAGTCCGTTTGAATTCCTTGGCCTTCACCTGTTGTAAATAGTTGCAAAACATACACCATCTCCTTTACCTATAACTTCTGCTCAGTTCAGTAGTGCAAAAAGTCTCATTATTGCAGCAGATAAGACAGAATTATAACTCTGGGTTTGACATGGTGGAGTGCCTCATTACACACTGTCACAGGCATCACAGGATGCACCAGAGAGTTCTTTGTCAAGGAGAAATAATGAGCTGTCCTGGCTCCACAGTTTTTTATGGTCTCCCAGATGTTTGCATTTATTTATTTATTTGTTTGTTTGTTTGTT
>VZUA01105746.1:0-25715 GCA_013401035.1 Horornis vulcanius
TTTTTTTTTTTTTTTTTAAATTCTTGAGGCTGCTTTCAGCAAAAAATGCCTTTGCCAGGAGGGGCTTAGGCAAAGTGGTCAAGCACATCTGCTCCTGGGAAGGTAGGGAAGAAAAGAGGTTACTAGTAATAGGGCAGCAGCACAAAGGGAAAATTGTACACTGGAAGCATTAGTCTCCTCGGCGGTGGTGTGGCCAGACTGGTTTAGCAGACAGGATGATAGATTGCTTTGTCAAGGGTCCCAGGGTGTGCCCTGAACTTGGAGCACTTTGTTTATCTTGAATAGAAAGGGAAAAGCACAGACATAATCGATGTCTAGTTTTTTAGGAGGGAGGAAGAGGTAGAGGAGGGAGCGAGGGGGTGGTGGCGGGGGGAGGCCCTGGCTGTGGCTCTCCATTAACAGATGAACTTGGCTGAAATCCAGAATTTGATGAGAGAGTGTCACAGCTCCGGAGCCGGCCAGCTTTTTCAATAATATTCTTTTTTTTAATACCTGCTGACTGTACATCGAATGCTCCCAGGTCGTTTGGCTAAAGGCAAGAAGGGGCGGGGGGAAAGACACAGCTCCATTTTTCTCCCTGTGAACCAGTTGAGACCAGTCCCTTGGCCACGCACGCAGGTTCTATCATCTTTCCTGGCTTGCTGTTGGGAGAAAAAAGACTTGTCGCCATGCCAGTAACCTGAGGGCCCAAGACAGAAAAAAAAAAAGGGGGTTGCTGTTCTGAGAGGCAAACTAAACTCAAGAGTGTGAGAGCAGGAGGGTCGTGCTTGTGTCTGGGAGATATCAGAGATAGCAGGAATTAAATTGGGGGGGTGAAAAGCATTGGCAAGGCAGTGCCTGCCTGGCTGGAGAGAGCAAGCCCTGGGGGCAGACCCAGTGCAGGTCCACAGCTTGTGCACAACAACACCTTTTCATGGTGGCTCCCACCCATTCAAATGACTTTATGAAAAAATCAGATTGATCGCCTAGTGCAGACCTGCACTGGGTGTGAAGGTGGCTGCATTTCCAGCCTTTATGCAGCCCTCACAGACCATCGCTGGGCCATGCCCAGCATTGAGGTGCTCAGTGGAATGGTGAGAATATAGACCAATATCCAAGATCTTTGCTGGTTTACCATTGTTTTTAATTAAAAGTTCCTTCCTGTGCAAGAGGTGGATGTGGTGGGCATGTAGTAAATGAGGCTGCAGGGATGCTCTGGGTCGGAGCTTCCCTAGAGTGCCTGGCTGGGGGTGTGGATGGCCCCAGAACCTCTGTGACTTGGAGACACAATCTGCATTCATGGTTGTTTGGGTATTTTTATTTTTTTTATTGTTTCCGATTATGCCGTTTCTCACAGTTGTTCAGCTACTTACCAGTCTTGGCAGGAGGCTGAGCCTGTAACATCCTGACATTTTTGCTTTTTAACAGGCCAGTCTCATCGTGCTGGAACAAACAGCAGCTTAACTGCGTTTCACTCTGGCTGATTTGAATAACGTGTACTCTGGTCAAACAAGAAACTCCTCAAAAGAAGAGCTCGACGCCTTATTTCCCATCATACTGATGGACGGTGGATTTCAAAATGCTCGGAAAGGGCATAGCTGGGAAAACACTGGCTCCCCCAGCTGCAAAGGGCAGCATTTTCAGAGGTGTGAAGGGTAGGTTGTAGTGGGTTGGGTCACCTGCCTGTCCTCTGTCCCTTCAACACATTCTCTGCATCATGCCTTGCTGGAAATTATGAGGTTTGCTTGGCACTGGAGGCTTTATGTCACGTAGCTTGGAAAAGTGGGCACATGTAGGGATGGCCTCTGTTAGTTTAAGCTCTGCCTGAGCACCTTGCTCCATGTGGGCATCCACATCTTGAAGTCCTAGTTCTTGAGGAGGCCGAGAATATCACATGCTACCATCATTTGTGAGTCCCAGCCTTGTCTCCTCTCCTTCCCCTTCACATTCTTAGCTAGCAGCTGGTGATGTGCAGTGCACTGAGTTCTGCTCTGTGGGAGGAAAGTGCAAAGGCTGGGAAGAGGCTGTGGGATATGGCTCCACAAGGCTGAGTGCCAGGGCTCTGGGTCTGGAGATCTCCTTCCTTACACTGGTTCTTCCCTCACTCCTCATGTTTTGTGTCAGACAGTAGCTGGTTTGATGATGAGCTTCCCCAAAGACTTGGCACCCCTGTGGTTTTTCCCAGGTGTTTGCCTATGCACGTGTGCAGCTCCCATGTGTGCGATGTCTGCACAGGACTCCCTGTTATCTGCTCATCGAGGTGTTAACCTCTGCAGCATCCGTTAAGGGGGGCACCTGAGTGCCTGGGAGATGTTAATGAACACACCCTCACACTGCCAGGGTGAGAGAGGCAAGTGCTGTGACACAGGTGGGGTGGCTCACCCTGGGTAAGGCCCAAGAGCTGCAGCAGAGTGGGAATGAGATCCCAGCATCACTGCTCTTCCTCCTGCTGGTGGCTGGACAAAGCTGGAGAGAGAGCAAAGATGTGGTTGCATCTCCAAACCAACCTGCTCTTTACCAAGACCTTGCTAAGGAATCCACCTCACTTTACCTCTGGCCCCAGGGAGTTGCAGCCCCGTGGTCTGGGGGGGCACATGCTGGGCTGGGCCATGCAATGCCACATCCCCTGGGTGAGATTCACCTGTACACCTGTGGGGAGGCAGTGGGATTTGCGGGGGCTCGCTGTGTTTGGAAAAAAGGCATTGGTAGCAAAGGTGGGTTGTATGTCCAGGAGATAAGGCGGTGACCTTTGGGTCAAGTACCTGTGTCTGGAGAGCCCACGATAAACGTTGTACAGTGGGAACAATGGGGCCGTAACAGAGCTGCGCCCGAAGAGGCTCCGGCCGAGCAGGCGGCTGACTGAGAGGCTGCCGGGGGAGCAGTGTAGTATTTCTACTTCAAACTGATTGAAACGTCGACTAAAAATCAATGTTGTTGGCTAGGGATAATTTACAGTTTTCTCAGCGCTAAGTAGCCGCGCGTGTAAGGATGCGCTCCAGGATGAGCGCCGAGTGGTCCGGGCACGGTGCTGAATCAGATGCATTATAGGTCAGCTCTTTATTTGTTTCATCACGACTTTTACACAGTTGTCATGTAATTTATGGCTGCTTTCACGTTGTCAAACATTTTCATTGAGGCTGCTTCTTAACACACTCCTGACACAAACACGGCTGCTTTAAAACCACTGTATTGTTTCATAATCTGAGAGGAGGACTGTAAAACATGAAATTACACTATCTTCAGGCTAATCTAAATGCACTACAGATTGAAATCAGAGCTCATTTGTCCCTGATGCAAATTATTAAGTTCTAATTATAAATACCCATTTAATTACCCCATACATTTTTATTCTGCAGACCTTCTCAGCAATTCTGTCTGAGATACAGTAGATGTATAGGAGAAAATCTGCAGTAATTAATGTGCATTTCCTAAATAATAAAGAACAAACATGAGCCACTTTGTTCATGGATGACATATCCGCACACACATTTTTAGCTATCCGTGTCACGGAGGCAGACACTGAATGCTAATTCAAAAATAAATGGAAAAGACAAAAATTAAAAGTTTGGGGGTTTATTTCCCTCCTTTCCCAGACTGTTGTGGAAAGAGCTGGGTATTTCAGTGCCTTGTGCCCCCTGTGAGAGGAATGAAGGTGGCTCTGGGAAGCACGGGATCATGTCACTGGCCCCTGTCTCGTGGAGGTGCTGATCCTGAAGCTCTCTGTACTGGAAGCCCCACAAAATCCAGATGCATCTTGGAGTTAAACAAACTGAGGGAGCCACTCTCTGCTGCTCCAGCCTCTCCAGCTTCTCAGTTCCATGCCCAACAGCAGCTGGGCGGGATAAAAAAGCTCCTCTTGGGCAGCAGTAGGGAATGTTTGTGATCCCCTCCCTGTTTCTGTGCTCATGCAAAACCCAAAGGCAGAGACAGACACAGAGAAAGTGTTTGTGGGCGCAGATCCTGCTCAGAGTTACCCTAGGGGTAAATCCTAAGAGGTTTCCCTGCAGTTGGGAGAGTCACCTCGTGGGCACAACGGTGTGAAAGAGCTTGGGCACTCAACCCGTTATGATTATTTATGTTCAGATTAACAGAGGGCTTTGTCTACCAGCCACTGGAGTCTAGGAAAAAAGCTTGGAGAAGGTGGCAGAGTCTAGCCTGGATACAAGTGATGCCTGTCAAAAATCACCAGAGGAGCACGTGTGTGTGTATGAGTGTGTGTACCCAGACACATATATGGGGTGGATGTCTGACTGCTTGGCAGTTAATGTGAGCATTGTCACAGGCTTCATTGCACTCCCTGTTTATACCCATATTTGCATCTGCTTTCTGGGTGATAGAGTAGGCTTTCTGGAAAGGATACTTGCATGCTATCAGTAATTATAAACAGAAATTAGCTTTGAATTTTCTCAGACATGTATTCCACTAAAGCTCCATCCATTTAATCAGTTAAGAAGATGAGGGGCTGCAGCAGTGTCCTTAATTCCCAAATAACTTTGTCCTTATTTATTATAATCGTTTTATCTCAAACTTTGTCCTAGAGTCACAGGGCACTAAGAAGAAAATTGTGGAAGTGTTAGTAGGAGCCTAAGGACCTTAATATAAAGAAACCAAACAAAACCCTAGCCTGATTTCCTAAATAGAAAAATAATTACCTTGGTTTTTCTAGCGGCAGTATATTTTTTGGAAAGATCAGCTTGTCTTTTTTGTTGTTTTTGTTTTTTTTTTTTCCCCATAATGACAATTACTGTACTGCTTTGAAACATGTTTTTTATTATGATTCCATTGCAGCACAGTCACTGTACAAATAATAGTGCTTGAGATTTTGCATGTTGCCATCTTTATTATGCAGAAACTTAAACTGCAGCCTAACCTGGCAGTTGGATGTAAGCGAGCCACACTGCAGGCTTGCGAGTGCTTTAATTCCCACGTGATCTGCTTTTACCTGAGCAGCTGAATCTGTATCTCTGCTCATGTTGTTATTGTCTGGAACAGAAAGTCAGCTATGTATCCCACCACCCACACTAGCTTTTCACAGCTTTATAGTATTTACCTGTAGTAGTTGTTATTACTATATCCTCCAAATGCATAGGTCATTACATTCCTGATGTCTGGTGGGGTGCTCTGGATGGGACTCACTAATGGGGTCTCCCATGTCAGGGTGTGATGTATGGATTATGTTTACATAATGATATATATATACATATGATTATGTTTACATGTTTGTGCATGAGTCTGTGGCAGTGGGGCAGGTGGTAAATGAAGATCCTCCATGGTTTCATGCTTGTCCCTGTGGTTCCAAGTCTCCAATACAATAAAGATTCTCTAGTGATAAACAGGCATTTATGTGCCTGTGGTAGACTTTGAGCTGAACTTGAAGGTGCGATAGTCCAGTGCTTTGTGGTATTTTTGGTTAAATTTTGGTTTATCTGTGACCTAGATAAACGCTTGAAATTTGTTGTAAAAACCTTGGAGATGCATGAACTCTCCAGCCAAATAACTTGCCTGGCTGAAATACCGGTCTCTTTTCATCTTTGGGCCTCCATGAGTCAGCTGGGTGAACTTCATTGCCAAAACACAAATGGCCAAAGAGAATCACAGAATGGTTTGGGTTGGAAGGGGCTTCAAAACTCATCTGGTTCCAACCCCCTGCC
The DNA here is from genome assembly GCA_013401035.1 of Horornis vulcanius. Taxonomy (NCBI): domain Eukaryota; kingdom Metazoa; phylum Chordata; class Aves; order Passeriformes; family Scotocercidae; genus Horornis; species Horornis vulcanius. The sequence goes on from VZUA01105746.1 coordinate 5,631, forward strand.
ACTGGCAGGGTCACCTTCCGGTAGACCAGGTTGCTCAGAGCCTGATTCAGCCTGGCCTTGAACACTTCAGGGATGGTGAATGTGCATGTGCTGTCAGGGACCTCAGTGATTAATGCCTTCAGAGGCTTCCTTACCTTCCAAGGTGCAAGTAAAGCATTAATTCTCTTAAAAGTCAGGTTTGCTGTATTGCCTTTACACCTGGGCTGTGGAGATTGGAGTAAGGGCATGGTAAGGATGGCCTTCACCCTTGGGGCAGCTGGCTTGTCACTATGGCAGGAGGATGCTCAGTGCTTGCTACTGTTCTCTCCCACAGGTCTGACTTCCCCTTTTTTCTGCCCCATGCATCCACTTAAATGGACAACTGTGGTCTGTACGCAGGTTCTTCTTACTTATCTCCTGAAAGACTCCAACAAGCTTTTACCCACCGAGTCTATAGAGAAAACGGCCAGGCAATTTTTGTTTCAATTTAGGTGTCTCTCCGGAGTGCTAGTTCCCGAGATTGATCAATAGGTTTTATTGTAGACCTCACTGTCTCTAAAAGCACCGTGACCTTATCCTGTCTAAAAATAGCATTTGCTCTTGCTGCCTGCAGAACCTTGACCTGTGACAACCCATTTGGAGCATAACTGACACGTGCAGTCAGCTGTGCATCCAAGACCCTTGCATGGTCTGGGAGAAAGCTCCCCATGCTCCTTGTAGCCCTTGTTGAGAAAAAGGAGAAAGGGAGGGGTGTGGGGGTGGAAGAGGTGCCCTACTCCCTGAGGAATCCCAAAATGGATGAGGATTGGTATTTTCCAGGTTCTGAGGAAAATTGAGCACCACTGAGCATCCATCCTCTTCTTTTGGGAAGAGCCTTGGTTGCAAACCCAAGTACACACTCACACCAGCACCTTGTACCACATCCCTGGGTGAGTTCCTGTGCTTTGAGAAGTGCTGCTCTGGAAAACATACTCTCCTTTGTTTCTAAGATGCTCTTCTTACATTTGGACAGAAGAAGGTCACCTGAGTTACACCATTTCCTGGTCAATGGGTGTGTTTAAGGCAGTTCTCAAGGGCAGAGTGAGGGTGGAGATCTCAGCATGGATTTTGGTGAACTCTTGATGCAGCTTAGGGGCTTGAAGTGGCCTCCAGGTACTTCCTGCCTGTGGCAATGTCAGGCAGGGAAAAGCCCTGTTGAATATCTGCATCCTTCACCAGAAAGGGCTTGTTCGGTGTTTGTTGTGCAAATGAAGGGATATGGGAGAAAAGGAGCCTGCAGGGACTTTGGCACCCCTTCCTCCCACTGTGGCCGGCTGCCTAGCAAGGGTTAACCATCCTCCCCCAGTGAGCAAGGTCTGGTGCAGAGCCTCTGGGAGATGAAAAGGGAAGCAGCTATGATTGCAGAGCCGTAAAAGGTGGCATTTTGTTCTCCCGGCTAACAAAAGCCAGGACTATTGTTGCCTCTGAGCTTGAAAGAGAGGTCACCGGTGGTATTAGAGCAGCTAATCACAGGAGAGGCGGTGGGCTCCTGCACTGCTGGCAGGGCTGGGACCGGCCAGCGTGGGCTGTTCCCAGGCATGGGTTCCTCTTTGGTTACACAAAATGTCTGCTCCTTCTCCCCTCATGCACAGGCTATTATTAGCCGGTGTCACTCGGTTATCTGAGAGTGGCGCTTTTAGCTGCCATCTAAGTGCTTGACACTTGGGTTTACAACAGATTAAATTAATTTTTAGGCTGGTTTGGCTTTACTGGGTGTAGACAAAGGAGCAGCTGCTGTGGAAATGTAATCTGGCACTGGTGAGGGTGGACAGCTCTAGCTGGTGTTCCCCTCTGCCTGCGCTTGGAGGGTCTCAATATGCAGGGGACAGTTTTGGTACCTAAGACACCATCCCTTGGAGCGTGGGCACCTGCATCCCCAGCTCAGTGCTGGGCCATGTCCCTATTAGTCAAAGCATGTTGAGATGGAGAGCGTTTGGATGTGACCAGCTGGCAAGCACAGGCACCAAACTGGTGCTTAGCTTGTGTCTGTCCAAATGCTGTAGTGCAGAGCTCATGATAAATATTACTTACTTATTGATCAATGAGTCTATTGGTACAATCCATTCCTTTTGCTCCTGGGCATGTTTTTGTCTTACTTATTTTTTGCAAAAAAGCAGCAGGCCTTCAAGAAGATTCTGCACAACTTTTTTCTGCCTTAAAAACAGATCAGGTCGAGAAATTAGTCAGGGATGGAACTAACTTGATTACCAATTGTTGCTGTGGATGACTGGCACAAGGGATGGTCATTTCAAGTGGAGGTGGTGAGGGGAAAGGAGTTTAAAACAGGGGCAGTATCAGAGACTGAGTCAGCTCTGGATGGAAAAGTCTGGTTGAAGACCTTTCCCCAAGGACTTCAACTGCTGCTTGAAGGGCATTCGTAGACATGGGATCTAGTATCATTCTATCTTTAAAGTTAGATTGAGAGGGATCAAAGACACCTCTCAAGATCAAGACACAGCTGGCCCTGCTCCAGAACTGCTTCCTCAATAACCTTCCTCAAGAAAAGAAGGGTAATGGCAGGCCAGGAGTCAGCAAGGTTGTTTGTGTCAGGAGATATTTTTCTCTTTAGCTGGCTGATGAGGTTCCAGGATGGCTGGTGCCTTGTGCTCCTGACATGAGGCATCAGACCAGTCATCACCCCAAAAACCTGAGGGGGTGGGATATGTGGGGCAGGGGAGCAAGGTTAGCCCAGAGCTAACTAGCTCCACACAGAAATAGCATATGTTAAAAAAAGTAATGGTTGGATTAAAACTCAGCCTTTGTCTTAAATTCATTGCTGTCTTTTCTTGTGGCTTTGGGGTCAACGACTGGCGTAACCAAGTTCCATTTTCCCTGTGGTAGCTCAGCATTGACTGGTGTGCAGCTCTGGCAGGCTGGCCTGCTTTCCCTTGAATCCTCATCACCGTTCTTCCCACTTATTTGCCTGCTGGCATGGGAGAGTCTCTGCGGCTGTGGTTTGTGTGCAGGGTGCATTTGAGGGGAGCATGCACAGGTGCTGTATGGGCATTGCTATAGAAGGAGATGTGGGCTTAGAGGCTCCAGAGCCGAGGTTTTCATGGGTAAAGGGCAAAGCAGAAACACCTCTGGAGTTTCTCTGCCCAGCCTGGCTTTTGGGTTTGATCAATACGAGACTGATAATCACATTAAATTGCCCACCTTTCAAAATGAGGTCAGGGCAGTGGTGGGAGAAGGTGTAGGGCTGTGGTGAGGGTGCTGTGCAAGCCTCGGTGTGGGAGGCTGATTGCCTGCCCCTTGCATCCCTTGGCATGTTTAAGACCTCCCTGAGCAGCCTGGAGGCACATACAGTGACTCCGGCCAAGTTTTGGTCCTGGTGCTTCCCCTCGTTTCCTGGGGGGACTTTGGGGAGAGTCACAAATAATTCAACTTGGTATATTGTAGGGGGAGGATTCTGTCTCGATTTCAGCATGTAGTGGTGTGTTCACCTGAAAAATGAGAATCTCATTTTGGTTGGTAAAACATTTGCTGGAAAGTGTGTCTGGGTGAATTTAGGTACAGCTTTGGCTGGCAAATAAAAGGACAAATTTAAAAAAAAATTGGTGATTGAACCAAATCTGAAAGCTTTTTATTTTTGTTTTCTTTAATTTCATTTCCATTCTGGTTTTCCCTCTGAATTTTCTGTTTGGAAATCAAATGGAAAATCTGGTTTATGTCCTGCACTAATTAGGAAAATAGAGGTCCTATGAAGGGGATTAAGTTTAACTTATTAATGACTGCACAACGATTTGACAGCCTCCATTGAAAGACAGTTACCTGCTTGTCTTATTTATAGTTTTGTTCAGTGTTGTGGCAAGATGGAAGTTTCATATAGGATTTCTGGGCACATCTGTAGGTACACCTCACCTATATGCTTTGCAGTAGAAGTTTTGCAGCAAGTGGATAATGTGTTTTAATCATTCCAACAGACTAGCCAGCAGTAGCATTGCTTTGAAATGTGTGTTGTTGGGATGGAAAGCCCTCCTTGTCCGTGGTATTTTGGGAGTTAGGAGGCGGATTTTATGGAGTGCTGACTGTGCTGCTTTCCGTCTTGATGGGGATGTCCATCCTGATGGGTGTTCGCCTGACCTTGGGGAAGGTGGTGGCTGCTGCTCTTGCTAAGAAGCTCCTGGAAACCTGATTTTCCATTCCATAACTCTCAAATTTAAATTTCTTGTTCAGCTGTAGTATGTCAACCTAGTCAAATTCGAATCATGTTTGCATAATTCACACCTCACGTCTGATGGGAGAAGAAGTGTTTCCTTAAATTAACAAAAGCCTGTAATTATTTTCTTCTACATGTTGAACTCCGAGAGAAAGGCATCTCCTTGAATTTTATTCTTTCTATAATTTGTTTTTGCTGTTGTTTCAGAATAATTTAGTCGTGTATTTATTAGGAACTGGCAGCATCTGCTAATTTTCAGAGCCATCACAATGATGGCAACATAAAAACTGGAGGCCAGAAGTGGGGCCAACACCTTATTTGCAAGCAGTCACATTTATTTTGGTGCTAAGGCTGCTCTGTTAGCAGAGGAATATGGTGTTCAGCATAATAAAGAGTATGAAAATTTGGCCCTGAGCAATTACTTCTGCTGCTGGGGTCAGATTGCGGAGCCTTTACTCATCATGGTAAGTATTTATTAACCTTAGGAGAACAATGGCTGTAATGAGATTACCTGGGTAAGTGCTTATCCAGTCGGGAAGGAAGTTTTGGAGCCTGAGCCCAGTGGTATTTTAAGAGAGATAAGGATAAGGAGGGTTCTTTGCTCTGCAGGTCGCTTTCCTACCTATGCCTGGCAGGGCTGGAGGGCAGCCCGGACTGGCCAGGAGTTAATGCCTTTTGAAGTGGTGTTTTCACTCTGTGTTGTCTTTCCTGGATTAGCCGTGCTCAGAGGGAGAAAAAGCAAAAAAAAAGTCAGTGTTTGAGTGACGTGGACAAAGTAATTGACTATCAGTATCAAGAATTACTGCACAACCATGCAGGGGACAAGTCAGAACATACCTTGACAAAACCCTGCAACAAAGAGCTGCTCAAACACACCCTTCAGTCTCAGGAGCTGTAAATTGAGCTTCAATTCCAGGGAAATACTTTTAGGCTTTGTGTACGTTTTTGTATCTGCTTGCAGTTCTTCGGTGCCACTCAGGAGGTGACTGCAGTCCCTAAAAAGAAGCAGCAAGCACCGTGCTCAGCCAAGCACCAAGATCAGTTGTTCATGTTGGTTCATGGCAAAGTGGCTTTAGTCTTCACAAATCACATGGGATTTCTCTGATCCCCATCTTATTTTTCCATCCAGCTCTGTGTACTTCTCAAAAAAATTTGGGGAGGTGAAACTGCTCCTCAGTCATATTTAGTCTCTGTTTTTCTTACAAGGGAGAAACAAAGAGGGGGACCTTGTACCCTGCTGTGTGAGTGCAATGATCATTCCATGAGCAGCTCCACACCCATTTCTTCCTACAGGTTAGAGACACATTTTTGGCACTGGACACGGTAAGCGTTCCAACATGTTTTTAATCTGTGGCTCTCACGTCTTTAAAGGTCTGGTGTCGTGGCTGTGGTTGCGTGCATGTATTTCAAGGTATCTGAGTAGTGCAAAGTGTGTGTAAAATACCATGACATGAATTTAATCTGTTGGTAGGAGTTTGCTCTGTGTTTGTTCTGCCTGTCCTTCGGTGACACTTGCTATGTCCTCAGCTTTTTGCCTGTGACATTAGATGACTCTCCTGGATTTCCTGGTGTCTGGCAAAAGGCTAGTGACAATACACGGTTGATAACTTTCCACATTTATTCCTAAATGCTGAAACCTGTCAACTGGTTTTGCCGGGCATGCAAAGTGAAAAGCCCTGGATTGTTCATTTTCTATGCAGCGTGCACCTGGGTGTTGAAACACAGTGCCAAAATTGTGGAATTTTGTTGAATTGGGTTTTTGATCTGACTCCAGATTCTGATTTAATTTCTTCCCCATTTGCCCAAAATGCAGACTGTGCCAGTTGATTTTCCCCCTTCTTCTCTGAATGGCATTGCCACAGTCTGAACTCAACCAGCCTTGTGATTTCTCAGATGCTTTTTCTTAGAGGCAGAGCTGTAGGAGCAAATGTCTGGGGAGGACCTTCCAGGTCACTGGATACAGTCTGTGGCCTTCGACATCCAGAGGTGCTGAAATGGCTTCATGTAGCCTTGTTTTTTGTTTTACTCAAACACACTGAGATGAGAACAGTGCCTGGGGTGGAGGTGGTGGGTGAGGAGGAGGGAAGAGGAGATGGATGATCCCTCTCTTGTTGTGGGAAGATTCAGCAGTTGCCCTTGGTCCTTTCACCTCTGCGGGGCCATGTGAGGGTTACAGCATTTGAGATGTTTCCTGAAGTGTCAGTGTTCAGAGCGCCATTAGGAAAAGATGAGATGAATGACCAAAATGTAGGGGCAAAACAAATTAGGCAGTTCAAAAGCTGCAAACAAGTCNGAGGAGGAGGGAAGAGGAGATGGATGATCCCTCTCTTGTTGTGGGAAGATTCAGCAGTTGCCCTTGGTCCTTTCACCTCTGCGGGGCCATGTGAGGGTTACAGCATTTGAGATGTTTCCTGAAGTGTCAGTGTTCAGAGCGCCATTAGGAAAAGATGAGATGAATGACCAAAATGTAGGGGCAAAACAAATTAGGCAGTTCAAAAGCTGCAAACAAGTCATTTGTGGGGAATAACGAAGGCTTGTGGTTGTGAGGCCGTCCCTTCTCCAGCCCATTGCCACTGTGTTTATAAATCAGAGGAATGAAACAAGAGCCCTTGTTAGGCCTGGGTGACATTAAGGGTGCATTTAGCTACAGAGTGTAACACTGGCTGCTGTAAAATCAGATGGATGCTTGAGCTATGTTGCAGCTTGTGTGGAGATGACAGCAAGGCTGTGCCTTTGGGACTGGGTCAGACCTTGCTTGAGTATTGCATTTCCCGTTCCGCAGAAAGGGACTGTTCAGCTCCATAGTTCCAAGCCAGGTTTTTCCCCATTTGTGGCTCTCTAGTTCTGTCTCTTGAGACATTGCTCCAGCCTAATATCCACCGACCTCTGCTCCCTCAGGGATAGACCCGACACGTCCCCTTTAGGCAATGGTGCCTCCTGTCCTCTGTAACTCCATCTGTAGGGTCCCTGGAAATGCAGAAACCCTCCTGGTTATCTTTGCACACCAGGAAACCTAACTGGCTGGTGTAGGTGCTCCTAAGTGAGCAGTATTATATTACCCCACATAAATGTCACATTAATGGAGCATTATAACCAAAAGATGCTCGTAGATCACTCTAAACCATTTTAGGCATCTGTTATGCTTCCGTCATCTGCTCTTCACCCATTTGTTTGTGTTTGGGATGCAAAGGACACTGCCAGGAGAGCCTGGAGGGGACCTCGGGGGAAGTGAGAGTGGGCTGGAATGATGAGCAGCCCACCTTATGTGTGGAAGCTGCGCTGGGGTGAAGCCCAGCTCCACCAGACTGTTGGCCATGCTGGAAGAGGCGTCACAAGCTGCAGCTTGGCTTTGAAGGGGTGTTGATAGAAAGTGCTGACTTATCTGAGCTGGCTCTATGCCTCCTGAAAGTCCAGTGTAGGCACGGGGGGAGCCCGAGCGTTGGCGCAGCTGAAAGCCCACGGTGCCTCGTCTGTGACGGCTTTCTAGATCACACCATGTAACACAGCCCAACAAAGGGCTTTTAAATCCTAGTCAAGAAGACAGACAATAGAAGGTCAGAGTTTAAAAGAGAAAGTGTGCCTCAGACTGATGTAATTCCCCTTCTCCCCCCTTTTCTTAGTGTGAATCCTTTGATATTTGAGCAGGGAAATCCTCTTTATCGGGGAAACTCCACCTCCTCTTATCTCATACTCCCTCGAAAATACTATCTGCTCTCCTGCCTTTCAGCCTCCCAACCCAGTTTGTCGTGGAAGCCTCCCCGCATGGGCAACACTGCTCTCTTCTCCCATCCCTCTCACCAGGTGTGCACAGCAAGGCTTGGGACTCCACACCGAGATTTGCTGTGAATGAGCACCCTCTGGGGCTAATGATTCCTGTGGGGATCCATGCTTGCCTGTCTTGGTCGGGATCCTGGGAGCATATGGGATCTGCAGATGAGGCAACCTCAACCTGTTGTGACATTGGTCTTGCAGCAGTTGGCTGGCAAGGTGATGAAGCCTGCCCATGTTTACCTTTCAGCCCAGCAAATAAAGGTCTCCCTCACCTCCTTGTACTGTGGAACAATGTTTTTCAAAAAAGATAGAAAACTGGCCATGTTGAGTCAGGCCAGAGATCTGGTGTCCTCTTCCTGGCCTGTACAGAGTGGGAGCCCTTGGAAGCAGCAGAAGACACAAAACAGGCAGGGAATTTCCTATTCCCTGCTGTGTTCTCTTGTCTTTCCTCTCTGGCATTATGGGTTGGGCTGGAGCATCCCCAGCTCTTCACTCAGGGTTGTGCCCATCCCTTCTGGTTGCTTGCATGTATTTTGCCTGAACTGGGACTTGGGAGGTTGCATTACATTGCTGATTGCATCAGATAAGTTATGTTTCTTAACCTCCTTGCAATGGGCTCTGATAAGTCTTGTTAGGACTCTTAATTTGCTCTAACAAACAATTGCAAAGCTGGGAAAAGGAAACGTCCCTGTGTGTACACTCAAAACCACTGGGGATCCTGGCAGTGCTGCCACAGCTCTGGAGACCAAAGAGATTCTGTCCCTCTCCTGCCCCATGGAAAAATCAGATTGTGGCTCTGACCTGAGCTGTTGGTAATCAGAGGACCAGGCTCTTTCACCCAAGCAGATTTTCACCTGCTGTCACTCTGTGGACATCAGTAGGTGTATTCTCAATGCGTGCTCACGTAAGGCAGGCAAAGGTGCCCAGCACATCTTTGTGTGCGGAGGACACAGGACTAGGTACCTGTCCTGATGTCCAGCTGATATCAGTGACTGCTGAGGTGATACCTGAGGATTTTGGTCTTTCCACATCCGGAAGAATCAGTGGATCACCTGTAGTCACACCTAGGGCAACCCTTGAAGTGTAAAGCAGATGGGACCTGCCAGGCCAATTTGCTCCAGCAGCTGTTCTAATCCTGAAGACTCATCCCTGAAGTCATACAGCATTGGCCACTTAGTTTTTTCTCCTTAAGACATTAAAAGTGACTTTTCCAGAACGTTGGATTTTGGTAATTCACATTACTCTCTCCCCTTCCATTGGCCCTAAACCGCATAGGGCTGGGGGGAGAATTCACAGGACCTCTCAGTAATATTATACAATCTTCCCAGTCAACTGTGCTCCTGCATTTCCAACTTCTTATAGTCTGGAAAAGACCTTGGCTGCAAGAAAACCGTGTCCATGAAATGGTGCAGAGTGGAAGGAAATTATGTCAGTAACTGTGCAGTTGATGTAGATTGTAATTCTTGCAGCCTTCAGTTCCAGCCCAGATTAGCACTCCCTTAGCTTAAAATAACAAAAAGGGAACTGTCAAAATCAGAGCAAAAATGTTGGCGTGATGAAACATGTTAACAAGTAGCCATTAGCATTTTATGTCTGCATGAATAGTGGCTGTAAGTGTTTTTTATTGGTAACAAAGCAGGGAGGATGGGCAGCAAATGGTATTTGTTTTCAAACTGGCTTGTTGCTTTAATTGCAGTTTTTTATTGTCACTACTTTTATTTTCATTCATGGTCATGGTATGCTCTGGACTGGGGAGGTGGCCTTGAGACACAGCTGGGTTTCAAGTTTTTTGCCAGAGAAGGAGGAAAGGACAGGGCCTTTTGTTATTTTGCTATTACAATGTATTTGAGATACCCAACTCTGGAAGAAGACTGAGAGGGGATAGCTGTGGTGTGGACAGAAACATTAGTGTAACATCCTGGGCTGGTTGGTCCAGGTGTGAGATGTTCCCAGTGCTGAACAATGGAAAAGATACCACACTGAGAGCAGCTCTGGGTTATGTTGGTGCTTTTGCTGGTTGACATTTGACTGATCATTCATGGTCTTTCCTGGGCATCAGTGTCCAGCTGCTTAAGGAAAGGGTAGACATTTATTGGAAGAACTAAAACAAAAAAACCCCAAGAAAACAATAGGAAAGAAAAAAAGGGGCAGCGGGGTGGGGGGGTGGTCTGTGTAGGCACTGAAAATATTTGTCCCAGAAATTAAGGTAAATTCTTTTTGGTTTTTTGATAGTGTTGAGGATTGTAGAGGAGTGGGCATTGGCTCCATCCCACAGCAGCAGCATGTGCGAACTCCAATGGCTGGGAGTGACTTAAGCTGTATGGTCTTCCTGACTCGCCCTTGAGACCCATCACAGCCCTGCTTGTCTCTGTTTCCCCCCTCTTTGACCATCCAGTTGGTGTTTCTTCTGATGCGTGTGGCTCTCTGACATCCAGCTACCCAGCTACTGCCAATGTGTGGATGTCCTTGGGGGAAAAAAAAAAGGATTAAAAATAAAAAAAAGATATATGCTCTTGCTGTCTCCTATGGACCCTTCCTGTTGCATCCCTTGGGAAATATGCCATGTGAATGTTTTGTTTCTGTCTCAGCAACTGGCAGCCCTTTGTGTTAGTGGAAGTGTCAGCCCCTGGCTCATTGCTGGCTGTGGGGTTGAGTCTCCGTGTCTCACTGCTGGCAAGGAGCTGGCCTGGGGCAAAGCCTCTCTTCCACCCGCCTCTCTCTGCCTGCTCTTGGGCCCATGTCCTGATAAATACATGTTGCCTCCTATTGTTTATTTATTCAAGATTTTTTGGGGAGACAGCCTGACGGCAGTCGGTGTCTTAGGCTGGTTCTCCATGGATGAGCTTAGTAGTTGCTCAACTACTTTTGCTGTTGATTTTGGGTTTGTTGCAAGGTTTTGCTCATGGGTGTGTATGTGGGCTTGGGTTCTGCTGTGGGGAGAGATGTTGGTGCCCCCTATATAGCCTGAAAGCTTTGAAAATCTCAGCCCTGGGTGCAAAATGTGCCTTTTGAGTATCAACTTCCTTCCTGCCTTCTCAGAGAAAACAGAATAGTGCCGGCAGTTGTAGCACAGTGCCTTGTTCTTTTCTTACAGGAGCTCTGGATTAATGGCAAAAACATGGTCTGGATGCTGCTCTACAGCCTTCAAAAAATCTGTTTGTTTGTTTTTCCCCCTCGGCAGGCGCGAGGACACTTCCCACCTTTCTGCCATATGTTCTTGGATTCTTGCAAGACGGTAGCAGGGTTTGCACCTGGACAGCTGAAGGCCATGGGTGGCTCTGTGGGACCCACTCTGCCCTCCCTCCCTCCCACGCAAGCTAAAACGATATTTGCCTCCCACTGAACCTTACAAGGTTTTCCTCCATATGCACTTCAATAGGTTTTTAACTTTTTTGTCTTGATTCCAAGCAGCTTTAATCAACATAAACGCTTGCAGTGGGTATAGGTTGCTGCATTTAATAAAGGGTGAGCTTCCCCCACCCCCTTTTCTCTTTCTTCTCTTCTTTCTTTTCATCCATTATTTTGCATTCTGCCGCGCGCGATGAGCGTTTAATCCCTGCCCTTCTGTCTGTTGAGATATTATGTTTTTTTAATAGTGCTTGTTTATGACTAAGGTCAAAGACAGTATTTCAGAACAAAAATTAGAGTTAGTTCATAATTGAGTACATATGTATGTTACTGTTTATTTTTATAGTTTGCTAATTTATTTTTAAACAGCTCGGTTGAGCCAACATGTTTATAGGTCTGTTTATCACATGTCTTGCCAGTCGGAGTGCTAAAAGACACATGCTTTTCAATAGCACAGATCCGAAGTGAAATTAGATAATACCGCCAGGTAGCAGTTTAATTACATTAATTGAATGTTTAGGTTGAAATGTAGTTTTGTAAAGGCTATAATGTAATACATTTATAAGTGTCTGTGTATAAATCTTGGCATTTAAAATGTTATTCAAGCCTGCTGGCAGGGAAGTGAAACTCCATTGAGTGTTTTTGAGGGAGAAATGGGGTTCACAGTACTCATTTCACTGTGAGTACTGTGCTTGCCATTGTTTGGGGTTTGGGCTCTGTCCCAGCTGTTGAGAACCTCTGTGGGTGCCCCTTTCCATGGAGAGTTACCTGGTTAGGAGGATTCGTGGCCTGATCCAGAATGATGGGATGAGGAAATGACAGCCCCTTTGAGTCCTGATGGGGACATAAAGGAGTGAGTCCCAATGGAGAGATAAGGGGTGAGCCGGTGCTTGGCAGGAGAGTCCTGTGTTAGCCAACGTGGAGAAACTGTTTGTCCAGCTGAAACCAAGTCCTTGTGGTCATGCATTGAGTAATTTCCTAGGTTTACCAGCTGCTGTTTTGGATTTTACCTGTGGATTCTGGCCATAGGCTGCCTTCTCTGTCCAGGGAGTTGCTAAACAAAAAGCAGCTGGAAAAGCAGCTCAGGGGAAGCTCCACTGAAGAAGAGAAGCAGTGAATGAGCCACGATCTCCAGCCCGGATGAGGATTTAATCCTCAGTGTAAACATGTACAAATAATGTATTGTGAGGAGAGGGAAAATTCCTTTGGTTTGACGGTGCACAAGAATAGCAGGCTTGGTTGAGAGAGGATGGGAGGAACTGCTCTGGCACTCTTTGGTTTTCCTTACACCATTGCCTTTTGCATGCACCCATATTCAAGCAAAATGCAAAAATCATGGCACTTCTATTGGGAGTGGGGCTGGCTTTTTTGCACATCTCTTCTAGGATCATGAGAGCTGAACGAGGTTCCAAAAGCAAAAAGTAATATAAATAAAAAAGAGTAGGAGGTCATAAGGTGGATTTTTATCGGGGCTCAGGAATAGATAAGGAATAATCAGAGGAGACTCACAGCTTGTGCAACATTCTTGTGCCACGGTGGGCAATCTCCTTTGGATGCCTGCATGCTGGGAGTGATGGAGGAGGAAGAGAGGCGATATGCAAGACTTGAACACGCAGGCAGTGGGAAGTGTTTGGAATTATGCTGGTGGTGAGCAGGCCCCTGGCAATTCTCAGGCTTTTGTATTGCATACAAGCCAGCAAAAATGCTTCAGGCTCAGCACAGGGATCTTTCCATCTGGTTTGTGCATACACTTGTATGTGGGAACTTGAAGCCTCTCCTCCCTGGTGTTTATCTCGGTTGGGATGGTCAAGTGAGGTGTGGGTTTTTTCCCCCAGTCTTGAGGGGTTGATTTGTGCTTTCAGCCCCTTGCCAAAGCACAAGTAACATTGAAATGTTGGTTCTCAAGTTGAGGTGCCTCCAGTGAATCTGGCATTTTTGGCAGTCATGGCTGGTGTTTTGGCAAAAGCTCCAGTTTCTTCTCCATTTTTCAGATCAAAATAAGATTCTCTGTGTGTCCTGATGGACCTTCATGGTGGGGTTTGGCCTCATGGGTCAGGTTCTGCTGAAAAAGCAGCACAAAACCATTGCTGGGCAGGCTTTGATGGACATACTAAAATATTTATCTGTATTAATAGCATTTGCTTTCTTTCCCTCTTACTTTATCCACCAGTCTATAAAATGATGATTCTTCTTAAAGAAGAAGGCCTGATATGCATTTGAACATGGGGTGGCTATTTGCCTCCTCCTTTGGTAACTTTTGACTGTCTTGAAAAGCTCTTATCAGTGGGGTTTTCTCATTTCCTCTCCTTTTAGCTGAAAATAAGTGACTGATTTATATCTTTTCATCGTACAAAGGCTCACCTCTGGCTTAAGACCAACTATGGAGAGTTTGTGCTGCAAATAAAAAAATTAGTCCAAATCAGAGAACTATCAATGAAAGTCACAATATAAAACTTAAATTACAGTGGCCTCCACCAGGTGATTACTGTAATGCCGAGTGCTTATTGCTGGCCTCAAGATTTCTAAACGCTTGGGAATGATTCCAGCTTGTTTGGGCTTGGGAACAAAACCTCTCAGTGATGCTGCAGCCAGGGTGGAAGGGATCCAGGGAGCATTGGGAAGCAGCACAACACCATCCCCATGCTGAAGGCTTGTTTTAATGACTAAAACTAACAGAGCATCCCCATGGCATTGGAGTAGGAGTGTTTGCAGGCTCAGTTCAAAATGCTTATTTAAAAATAATCAGTCATGGCCTAAAAGCTGCCTTATTTTAGGAAGGAGACCAAGCTGTCGGACTGCTGTATTAAGGATGCTGAAGTGGTACCTGTTTTAGGATCAGATTACAGTATTTTTGGGTTGGAGGGCATCTTCTTCAGCCTCAATTATGCTTCTATCCTTGCAAACAAAACCAAAGTTGGCTTTGTCTCAGGTTTTGTCTCAGGTGACAGAGTTTGTGTGATAGAGAACAGCTGCAAACACTCCTTTTTGGAGTTTATGTGGCCTGGGCCTTGAGAGTTGAGCACAGCAGTCGATAAACAAGCTCTGCTGATGATCTTCTGTTACATTTGCAGTGGGATCAGTGTTTTTTAAGATCTTTTTTCCCCCGAGTGTTTGAGGGTAGGCCACTTAAAGGACTCACAGAGCTGTATTTTCTTTACAGTAATGAGGCATCATGACATATCAGTTGTGGGAAATCTGATAGACTTGGGAGACCCTAGGAGGGTAGAAAATTACTTAATTTACTTTGTGTGCAAGAGTCTTAATTTTCAACTATTTGAACAACTGATTGCTGGGGCAATCATCAGATCTTCAGAGTTAAGATGTTTCCTGCTGGAACTGAGCATTAGCTAAATCAGCGATGGCAAAACGGAGCGATTGCACGCGTCCATCTGAGGGTAAAGAGGAGGAATTAAATCCCTGAACGCCAGCTCCAACGCTTTCTTCTTTGGCGGGAAGGGTGAGGCAGGTGAGGCTCACCTGGTTTGGTGGTTAGTTACCCAGGTGCAGAGCAGGGACTGTGTAGCTTTGGTGGTGTCTCTGGTTGGCTCTGGTGGTGGTTCTGGCAGGATGGAGCTGGTTCTGGTTTCCTTCTGAGCTCTGCTCAGTGATTCCCCTGGTATTTGCTCATTGTGAGTAAGAGCGATAAAATCTAGTGGTGGAATTACATTATGTCTTGGGTGCTTTCTTTCCAAATTAGTAGTAATCCTATGTGTCTTAGACCCATTTCATGGAGAGCACTGGATTCTGCTGCCTGTTTTCTGTGAGCAGCTGGCTGAAGCAAACAGACCTTGAGTAAAGGGATTAGAAACCAGCCCTTCACTTGGGTGAGGTGCTGCAATCCTGCTGTGGAGATTCCTTTCTTGAATGAGTTTTCCCCACAAGCATGTACCTTGCATACCTCTTTATGAGCAGGTACCTTGCATAGGTACCTGCTCATAAAGAGAAGGGTGGTTTAGCTCATGGGGATGGGAATAGCAGCAGTGGAAGTGCAGAGCGAGGCACCCACGGTGATGGGACCCATTTTATTCACTGAGATTGAGCTTGTACTGGAGCAAAAAAGACAGAGGACTTTTCATTTTGAAAATTCTACGCCACTGAAATAAAGTAGTTGAAATTGTTCAGAAAGGCAAATGGGCATGGATGTTCAGAGACCTTCTTCTGTCTTTCCATGCCAGCAGAAATTGAAAAATTCAGTGTGAAAGTATTTTCTTATTAAAAGAACCCTGAACTGGACTATAAAATGCAATACTAATTTCTGAAGGCTGAGAGCTGCATGAGTGAGAATATTTAATTTCAGTGGCGAAGTACGAACATTTCCCTGCGAGCATTCATTGTATTAATAATAATTAATTAATTCCTTGGCTATAACATATATCCTGCTCCTGTTCTTTTTTAGTGGGCTGGGAATCCGATCCCACTTTTTATTTTGCTGAGAACTGCCCAGCAAGTGGGGAGGGTAGAGGCTGGAGATGATTTATATAAACAGAGGCTTTATGTTTCCCTGTGGGGATGGTGATGCTGGGGTTGCACGGTTTTGGTTTAGCAGAGGAGGCTGGCAGAGCAGAGGACTTTAAGCCGATCAGCTGATGCAGGGGGCCCGAGTATCTGACTGTTCCAGCGATAAGTGTCTGTACAAATATTTATACAATCCCGATAGTCTTTTGAATTGCATTATTACAGCACAAAAAGCTGTCAGATTTCCAGGCTTTCCTAGGTGTATTTCTTACGAGGTTCACGTTCGTTTTGCCAGCAGACATGGGTGAGCTCCGCTCCCGCTTGGAGCCGGCTGGACCCACGCCACCACCCCACCGAGAGCAGGGTAGGTCCTGAGCCCCTGCAGCACCTAGCCCCAGCTGATAAGCCCCGTGAGAGCCTGTTAGTTCAGGCTTAGTACTGAATTCCTGCAGTTCTGTGGCACAGGGCTGACTCAGAGCAGCCGCGGAGTGAGACTGTGGGCTGAAAAAGCTCAGAGCAAAGGGTGATGGAGAGGCAAGCCCTGCATTTGAGAGACATATTTCTATGCCAGGCTGCAAACTCCCACCTTATCCTGGAATGCTGCTTCTCCCCAGGATCACTCACAGAGAGTCTGATCCCAAGTCTGCTGCTGATGGTTGGGGGCGTCCTATCAACACAAGCGTCACATCAGGCCCCATATAGGAAAGTGACTGTTGTCACCCAGAAGGAAAGGTTAAGAGCTTTTAGCAGCTAATGTGCAGAAGTAGATGGATTTGGATAGGTGTAGAGGAAAACTCATCTTTTGCCTTTTCTGCTGGAAGTTAGTCCAAATATCCACATGGGTAGATACCCAGACATTGCTGCTGGTTTGATGGTGATTCACAATAGATTTGTGTTTTTTCTTAAAGCTCTCTTGGAGCCATAGGATTACAGGATCCTACTGGCACTCAGGAATAGAATTTGACAACAGGACTTCAGTTCCACTTCAGATCGGATATACACAGGCAGGGTTCACACTGCTTGCTGCCATGAGACCAAAGGGATTATTCCAGATCTACAAAACCAACAAGAGTTTGAGACAGTGGTAGGGAAAGCTGGAGGCTTCACCAAAGTGATGGGAATAAATTGAGCACTGTCTGTGGAAAGCAGTGGCTGTCTTGGAGCAGGGTTGGAATGCATCAGCAGCTGCCCCAGCCCTGGCAGAGAAAGCTCTGTTTTCACATGCTGATAGTGATTGCCTGTCCTGTTCCACTTATTTATAAGATTAGGAGTTTGGAAAATATTTGCAACGTTGTGAAACCACAGTCTGGGCTTGCTGAGAGCCTTCTGGTGTCCTTCAGCATCATAGTTCAGGGTAGCCTTGGTTTTTAGGGATGAGTGTGTGTCTTCTAACAGCTATAAGTGTCTCTCCAGAGGTTTCAAAGGAGCGGGCTCTTTACTTCCAGTGCAGCACTTGTTTGGTTTTAGGGCATGTTTTTCCTCAAGGAAAGAAGAGTGGCAATCCCATGATCAAAGAAACAAAGCAAATTGCTGTGGAATTTCTGCTTGACAGTATTTGGATACAAAAATGTAGTATATAATTTTAGTATATAATTTATAAATGAGTCATGTGTGCCTCAACTCTGGCCTCCTGGATCAGTGTCAGAGCAGTGACAGGTTCAGCAGCCAGGGTAGCAGGGAGCAGCCTGTGTCAGCCCATCACCTGAGATGTGGTGCTGTACAAGGAGGGCAGAGCCATGAGGCTGCTCCCTTCACATCACTGGCTATGGTGAGCCCCTCTGCTGCTGTAGCACTTTGGTTTGGACAGGTGAGCTGCATGCAGGGGAAGGCTCAAGTGACTTGGGGAGGGAAAAATCACCTCCTGATGCTTGTGGTAAGGAATAAAGCCAGGTTTTCCATGGTGGCTGGTTAATTGCTGTGACCACTGTGTGTCCTGTTCCTGCAGTTCCCAGTGCTGCAGCATGCCTGGACATCCAGTATCACTGGACAGACCATGCCCAGCACAGCAATGTGGTTAGCCAGATAAGAGGGGCATTAACCCTGTTTTTCTGCCTGTGTTCTAACAGGAATAGCCCCATTCCTGAAATTATACCTGCAAACCTGATGTTTAAGTCATCTCATTTGGCTACTGCATTGCTGCTGAGCCTGGCTGTGGCAGGTGCCATGGGGTAGACCCCTCCCTCCATGCAGTTATTTGAGCTCTTGTGGGGCAGTGCTGTGCTCAGAGAGGCTTTAGCAGGATAAGAACAATTAGGGCTGGTTTTCTGAAAGTAGTAGTGTTGTGCTTAAAAATGTCTGTTGGGCTTGGAAGGGTTTGCATGTGTTTCCCTGGCAGGCTCTCTAGTTTCCAGCAGGGATGTGCTCTGCCGCTGCAGCATCACAACTTCAGAGGAGGCAGATGGAAACACTAAGTGCTCAGGGCAACTTTTAGGCAGTGTTATTAATGTCACAACCCCAAAAAGGAGTCTGTGTAGTTATTGCTTGATGTATAGTGTAGCTGGACATTTTGTTTAGTGTCTCACAGGCAGCATAGCTGGAGCAGGCAGGTTTTGTAGTGGTCACCTGTCCCCCTTGCTATTTCCTCTGGTGTCAGTAGCTCTCTGGATGGACACAGTGGCATGGGACATCTTCACCATGAGTCTGGAAATGGTGCCTGTAGCAACACACCACTTTGGAGGGCTTTTGAAAGCTCAGCTGTAGAGGAGATGGGAAAGTAAGTGCAGAATTGCTTCAAACAGCTTAAAAATGTGGGATGTGTGGTGGAAGGCACACGCACTGCAGCTTTTTGTGACCTGATCTGATCCTGATCACCCACGTGTCCTACTGAAGGGGACAAGGAGCTGCAGGTGCTGCGGGTGCTGCATCAAGGGGACGAATGGCTTCCATGGCTCCCATTTTGTTGTCACCCAAGGCTGTGGAAGCTCAGAGGTGGAAAACCTCTGGCAGGTCTCTGTAAAGCTGAGAGCTTAAGCAGCAGCAAAACTGGAAGGTAGACAGAGTCCAGAGGTGCACATCCTACTCCAAAAGTGAGGGCCCAGCAATTTGCCTCAGGATTGCCACTGTAACTCTGGCACTCTCTAAACAGTACCAAAGTCAGCCCCTCACTTCTGTGGGTGGTCCCTGCACTGTCCCATAGATAGCGTCTTACAGCACCTCCACTTCTGTGGGACAGAAATCAGAGCTGTGTGTACCTCTTTGCAAACATCCAGGTACTGACTAAACACTGTGAGTGGCCTTGGCACTGAAATGGCAAATCTGCTTTAGCAAATGGCCTTTAATCACAGCAAAAGCTTTTCTTCTATGTAGGTGACCGGAGTTCAGGTGCAGGGAAAGGACTGGAGCTGCATCAGTTGGTTTCTCAGTCTCTGCCTGGTGCAGAGAGGAGGTGGTGAGGTGTGCTCTGGGGACAGCTGGGTGACAAGCTATCTCTGGGACGTGTTGTTCAAGAGCTGGTTTATTATGACTTTATGAGGATTTTTAATGTATCTGTCTTTACTCCAAGCATCTTCTAGCAGTGGCACGTGCCCAAGTGGACAGACAGACAGGTGGTGGGATGCTGCCCCACAAAAGCCCACAGGGAGCCCGCAGCAAACCCCGCTGGCCGCACACCCAGCTGCTGCCCCACGCATTGCCTCAGCGGGCAGATGTCGGCATTGCTCAATGCCAGCAGGACCCGAGTGCCTGTTTATTAACGGATAAGATGGTCAGGCCAGCACACAGCTCCCGAGCTGGCCTGTGCAACTCCTGTGGTTTCCAACCGTACTTATCAAGGGAGGGGGCAGCCTGCCCAGCCAGGGTGTTTCCTCTAATCAGTATTTTCACATGCCAATGGCAGGCAGATGTGCAGGGGCAAAGGCTCGGCCATCTCTCAACAGCTACTCAGAGGAAGGAGTCACCTAAGGCTAGGCTGGGGAGGTGGGAAGGAACATGTTGCTCAGAGCAAGTAAATATTCCCCAATACTGGGTAATACGGGGAATTCACAAACACATCCTTGGCCACGAATTTTCAGCATCCCATCTAGAAGGAACCAACTCCTTGTAGTATTGCCTAGCAATAAGTTCAGTTCCAGAAACTCCTCTCCAATTCCCCTTAGAGGCTTCTGCAATTGTCTGCCCTGTGTCCCCAAGCCGCCACGGGCAGCACGCGAGAGTGTCGCGGGCTCAATTTAACGGCATCTCCCCTGCTTATCAGACTATATAATAAACATGGCTTTTAGGGGGGACTTTTTGGGGAGGGGTGCAAAGCAGGCAGTGAATGGAGAGGCCAGACACCATTGTCTGGCAAGAATGTGAGTTGCCCTGGGCTCGCCTTCCAAATTGTCCCAGCATCAATC
>VZUA01105747.1:610-10946 GCA_013401035.1 Horornis vulcanius
TAGATATCTTCTTCTACAGATGAACCTGAGGTGGAACAGAAATATGGAGGCCACATTGCAATTTCAAATATTTATTCTTTAAATTCTTTTCATGCAGTCAGGGGCACCAGGAGGATTAGGATGCTTGCGGAAGGAGGTTTTTTCCCCATTTGTGTATCTACTTGGTTTTGTGCTTTTTCCTTTTTAAACACAATCCTCTTGATCTTCATTAATTCACATTTTCATTTTACATTCAAGTTTTACTACACATGTGATATTTTGTATATCCTGGATATCTGATGAGTTTTCTCTGTCTGATCCCCAAGACCCTGGTCAAAAAGTTTCAATATTTTAATGGCAAGTAATTACTCATTTGTGATGATGATTATAGTCTTGTGGCATCTATATTTTTCTGTGCTTTTCTTTTGAAGAACTCTGTTAACATCCTGTACTTTTACCTTTGGGAACCTTGTGTTAAGATCTGATTAGTGAGAGATGCCTCTGCTGTGCAAACAAGATCTTATACTGAAGTCAATAATACAGATATTATTTAACAGAGAAACAGAAAGAAATAGAAAAGTGGTGGGAAGGGAGAGAGGGAGAGAGATCTCAAGCAGAAGATAGTCACCACCCATGGATTTTGTGGCCTCCTGTTGGTCCTTCTTCACCCTATGTTTGTAGATGGTAGGGGTCCTGATGTTGTTCAAAAGTTTTCACTAGTTATACATTTTAAAAAATAAAAGAATTAATCCTTGTTGGAAACAAAGCTCTCTTATTCTACTGGTTAAATGATTCCCCCACTTCTAGTGCTAATTAGTCCCATGCTCAGTCCTTCTCTTCTTTTGAGTTGGCAGGTTTCTTGAGTCAGTGGATTGTGAACTGGTCACTATCTCCACTTACTGGAATTACCTTTTACCCAGTCTGAGCTGATTTCAGCACAGCTGCCAGATTGGATTTCCTTGTGACCTGTAAATTCTGCATTCTTTACATCCGCTATCAGTGATAGATTCTTCACCCCCAGCTTGCTAACCTCCCCCTAGGTCTGAGGTAACACTTGATCAATAGTACTACCTTTTTCTTATCTCAAGTTCCCTTTAAGGTGGCTCAATTTACAATCCACTACCAAGTGACACTGCCTAGAGAGAAGACTGGGATCTTCTGTAGAAGGCAAAAAAGAAACAGACAAGTCTGAAAATCTGTCTGTGTTCTGCCATTTTATTATTGTAGAATGGATTCGTCTCTCCAGCAATTGTCTGTGTCATGTCAGCTTTCACCAACTGCACATTTTATCTTCTAAGATAAAATTGCTTTTGATTTACCTCCAAAGATTTTTTTCTACATTACCATTTTANTGGCATGTATCCTGCCATCACCATGTCCTTAGCACCAGTCTTCTCCACAGGTCTGCTGCTATTGGGCCTTGCTAGCTGCTATTGGAGGCACAGCCTGGGGTGCTCGTCATGAAAAAGAGGAGTTTCCAAGCGAGTCTTTCAGCAGTCCTGAGAAACTCTATTGTTCCTTTTGCACTGCAGGCTTCTTACTGCTTTCTCTCATCCAAAGCCACAGTCCAGGAGCTTATTCTATTCAAGCATGCTTAATTGCTGTTGGGGAGCAGGACATCACTTCCTCACACCAGCCTCACGGACAGTAGCCAGAAGGATTAGATTTATCCAATTTTGGCATTTTGATGTAAAATTTAAAATGCTAAAAGTAAGAGACAGTGAATAACAAACACAAAAAATAAGAGATATTTTCTGAAACAAGTGAAAATTTTGCTGGAAATAAAAATGTGAACTTTACAATTTGCTTGATTGAAATATTGTAGACAATATTGTAAGTAACTTAAAACTCCTAGCCTCTCTTAAGAGTTTTGGATGAGCTGGATATTTTGAATGAATTGTGAATACCTGTCACTCTGTGTATATTATGTATGTTTATACACACAGATACCCAAATTTTGAATTATATATATAGTTCTCCATAGAAAACAAAACCACACACAATGTATTTATATGTGCTTGCAACTTAATGCAGAACCAATAAGCTATCAAATAATTTGTATCAAATACATGAAATTTCTTTCAAGCCTCTTGTGAAGCTTTTTGTGTTTAACATACGCTTCAATTTCCTCTGTGCTTTCTATACAAGGGGAAATGAACACAGAATGTTGCTAACATCATTTAATATCTATCTGTCTCTGTACATTCCTTACACAAATTTAGAGAAGAAATTTGAAAAAGTTTATTACTTCAAAATGAAATTTGTTTACAGCGTAATTTCTATTATCCCTCTAAGTACTCTAGCAAAACACAATTAGGCTTTTCTCATGAGGTTCTTAATATTTTTTTGATGAGTCATATTTCTCTTCTTATATAACAGATGGCAGAATGGTGATTCAGGATGATAATTCGTTTTTTTAATAATGAAAATTAGTCATTTTCCATGTAACCTTAGGTAGACACATTCATCTGAGATTATGCTATTCATTTTTAAAGACTAGCAGATACTCTCTAAAAGACTTCTGCAATGAACCCTTTAAAAATGAAAAAATCATGATTAACTCTGATAGAGTAAACACATGACACTAGCAAGATAGTTTGCAGCACTGGCACTTTCACGGAGTGATTTACATGTTTTAACATTCCCTTACTGTGAGGACTCTTCAAATGGAAGTAGAAATACTTTCAAAAGTTCAGCGAAAGTAGCTACTTTTTTGGACCTGTGGAATTTGCTTTGGGATGTGGTCATTTATCAAGAGATAAAGAAGAAGAGAGACAATGTGGTTAAAAGTAGAATTCATGTGTATCACCTCCTATTTTGGTGAAAAATTCGAGCTTGCTTTCAGAGACTTTTTGTCAGTAAATCAGCTTTCATGACTGATATATTTTTATGGCAAAATTTAATCTTAATGAATTAACAAATTTTGACTACCACTGCTCCTTCTTAAAAAAACAAAACAAAAACAAAACAAAACAAAACAAAACAAAACAATACAAAACAAAACAAAACACGAAAACCAAAAAACAGTTGTTGAATGCTTAAATATTAGAGGTCTTCTAAAACCAGTTCTAAGAATCTGTCCAATTCTAGTTAATTAGTCAAAGTGTTTTGTCTCAGCTGAAGCACATATGTGATAGTTGTATGTATTACATACATACTGTTATAATTGTTAATTATTACTCAATTACTCAAGGGAAGGAAAGAAAGTAGAGTATATTGATATTTGTATCTTTGTTCCAGACATTCATGCTTTTAGCATTGATAAACTCAGATAAGAATGAAAGAATCAGTCTGAGAAGGTGAACAGCAATACTTATGTTTTGAGTAGCCTTGATCCTACTATTTCCTGCAATACTAAAAAATATTTCTTAAATAATAGATGTTGGGAACCTGGTCTAAAATGCATATTTGAGATGAACTTACATTTGGGTTAAGTATACAGTTCAAATTTTATTTTTAAAGATAATGAGCATGGGGAGAACTGGCTCTGAGAGGTAAAAAGAGGCTGAGCTAGAGGGAATGTATAAATTGGAGATTGATGCAGAGCAAAGTGTGATTTGAACCTTTGCTTTATCATTCCAACACTGCTGGGAGAGTCAGATAATTGACAATCTCGTGGATGGCTTCTAGTCTTTTTAATTTTAGAATTTTAATGTCATGTTTATTATTTGTTTATTAAATATAAATACTAGAGTCAGTAATATACTTTACTTCCTGGCATGCTTGCACATGTTCTGAGGTAATTTCAGCATAAGACTTATTACACACATTGCTCACAGGAGGTAATTTTTAAAGGAGAAGGGTCAGCAGTTAATAAGAAAGTACCTGTGTAAAAGGAAGGTTATTTTTCTGCAAAAAATATTTTCAGTTTTTTTCTCATCCTGACTCTCTCTCTTGCACAGTCTTTATTGCATTTCAGTAGATATCTTGCAAATATTTTAAGCCAACATATGGATACCTCATAATTCTAAATATTGGCCAGATTCTAAAAAGTGGGTATTCTGAATTGTGCTTATAAATTAATATTTAGACATCACTCTTGCTATAACTTCCTCTTCAAAGGTGCTAAAATCAGCCAGAATTTCTATTCCTTTTTTGAAACTGCTTACCTGAGTAAGCAGTAATTCAGAGGAGGTCACTTTATTTTGTGGTTCTGTACCTGTATGGAAGACATTTGAAAAGTGATACAATGTTGCTGTAAAAGCCTGTATTGCACCAAGTGTCTAGTTCTATTTTAATTAACTACAGATTAGAAGACTGTCTATGGGTTCATTCATTTTGGTTTTTTCCCTGCAATGCTAAGAAATTGAAAAGGCATTTAGTCATTCACAAAGAACATTCCTTCCTAACTCCACTATTCAGTCAGGACAGCAGTTATTAATGAGTTAAAGACATATCATGACCTTAGCTACAGTTGCTACATGTATAGTTGCAATATGTAATATATAAAAAGAAAAGAGAATCATATCATGTTTTTTTCCAAATTGCACTAATTCAACACTAGTCTTTTATTCTAGACACTGAAATTCACATGCCCCAGCTGACATGGACATTATGGTAAGTTTTGAGTCTTGAAGTGACATGCTTTGATATTTATCTATCACGAGATTCACTAGATCTACTTCTTGGTGATTTCAGTGTGGACATCTAGATCTCAATCAATTATCCTAAAGTCTGTTTCTCTAAAGGGTTTGACTTTTTTTTTTTTTCCCCCACAAATCTACTTCAGACAGGAGATTCACAGTGTAGAAGTGACTATTTGTTTTTACTGGGCATGAAAGATGTTAAATGACTGCTTTAAGTGACAAACCGTTACTAGAGTGATCATATTTCTCATCTTTTATATATGTTTCCTTTCCTAGATTTTTTCCAAGTATTTCTGCATATACGGCTGTCATATGAACAGAAATTTCACACTGTGTCAATAAAGCATGTTTAGAACAGGTTTAATATATATTAACATAAATTGCACCTATGTCCACTCCTAATACTCTCTGAGCCTGCAGACTGTCAGAGTGCCTGACATAGAGCAACTATCACAGGCCGGAACTTCATATAGCTGTTACCATGATTGATTTTTTCCTAAACCTAAAACTACAATGCACTGGACTGGAAGGGACTTTATGGATCATTTAATCTAATCCATTCTTTGAAAGGCATCTATATAGCTATTACACATAATTTCTGGAAAAATCTGGCAATAAAAGCCAAAATGAGACACAGAGAAAGAATAAAAGATTTCCAGTTTGATAAACATCATCAATTAGACTGTAACAGCAGTATAAAATAAGTAACAGAAATGTACAACAAAAAAGGACAGAAAAAAAAAGCATAATAATAATAGCATGTCTGTCTACCTCAGATGAAGCAAAATATGTATGGGCCATTGCTGGTCAAAAACTTCTGCTCTTAATGCCACTTTAAAATTATCTCCAGTTCCTTTGACACTAGACATAAAATATTACTATCATAATCTATATTATAATTTAGAAGGAGAAAGGAAGTACTATAAAATAACAGCAAAAATAAAATGTCATTTACAATACAGAAATCATCAGTTGTTTTTTCAATTATATTATCTTGGCTTTCTAAAATGTTAATAATGCAATTTTTAGGTCTAACATCTATTGTGACAAGGTTTTAGGTAGTTAGGGGGACTGCAAGTGTGGCTTGGAGAAATGAGAAGATGCCAGAAACAACCCTCATGTCTGATAGAGCCATTTATAGCAGACTCCAAGATAGACTGTCTGCGGACCAGGGCCGAGCCCATTAATAATGGCAGTAGCACCTCCAGGATAACAGATTTAATGAGAAAAAACTGTTGGGCAAGAGCAGCTGGAGAGAGGACTGAGAACATATAAGAGAAAGCTCTGCAGACAGCAAGGCAGAGGAAGAAGAAGGAGGTGCTGCAGGCAGTGGAGCAGAGACTCCCCTGCAGCCCGTGGTGAAGGCCATGGTGAGGCAGCTGTGACCCTGCAGCCCACGGAGATCCATGGGGGAACTGAGATGCATCAGCAGCCTGGAGACAACTCTGCCCTGAAGGAAGGAAGCTATGACTGCATGGTCAGTCGACGCAGGAGAGGGCTCCTGGAAAGCTGTGAAGAGAAAGGATCCCATGCCAGAGCAGGTTTGCTGGCAGGACTTGCGACCCTCTGCAGGTCTCAGGTTGAAAAGGCTCATTCCTGAAGGACTGTGCTCCATGGAAAGGACCCAAGGGAGCAGTTAGTGAAGAGCTGCAGCCCATGGGAAGGATCTAGCTCAGAATAAAGGACTGCTTCCTGTGGGAGGGGACCCCATGCTGGAATAGGGAAAGAGCATGAAGGGGAAGAGCAACAGAGACAAAGTAATACGAATTGGCTGCAACCCCTATTCCCTGTCCTACTCCAGGACAAGGTAGAGAAGTTGGGAATTAAGTTGATCTTGGGAAGAAGGGAGGGGTGGTAGGAAGGTATATTTTAGTGGTTTTTTTCTTATTTTTCATTATCTCTCTCTCTTAGATTTGCAATAAATTAAATTACTTCCTCAAGTCAAATCTGTTATTTTATATAACTAGATCCATAAATATTCTTGAATGTTCATGAAACAAATAGATTTTCCTTTTTGTTTCAGGAATCTCTTTAAATATGACGTCCTATCATATACTTCTTAACATCAAAGGGGCTTTGGAACAGGCCAAAGGCATAAGAAGTATACAACACATCATATTTGATTTTTTTCTTCAGGCAAAGATATATATTGTTGTTACTGTGAATGTGTACTAGTAAATAAATTCAAAGAACAGTCTTTTTGGAGTTGACTAAAATGTATTCCACTTATCTATGTATTTTTATACTCTGAACTGTATCCATAAGGGTAACACTAGAAGCTTTATTCAAGATCAGTACCTTCTGATGTGTGTAGTGAGAAACAATTTTTATGCTGAAGAACAAGCAATCCAAACAGCCAAACGGAATGGGAAATAGAGTGCTTTTACCCTCATCATACTGATAGAAAGCCAGAACATAAGGATAAAGGGTTATATTCCGGCTTCCTTGTTGTTAACAGCAAATTCCCTTTGATTTCACTCAGACAAAATTTTTAGTTGGTCTGTTTGTTCAGACATCATACAGGAAATCCAGACAGAAATTCTTTAACTTCCATACACTTTATATTTTTTAACAGAAAGATCACTCAATTTTAGATCTTCTCATTTTACAGAGCATATTTATGAAGAATTCTAGATTTCCTTGTCACTATGTATTATTAATTTTATAGTTGTTGAAACTCCTCAAAGACTTACAATAATATTGTCAAATAGTCTCTAAAGTCTTTTAAGAAAAAATAAGGGAGAAGGGTTTTCACAAGCCCAAATGAATGATTGGTCACAGGACCATCCTCTAGGATCAAAATGAAAATTATGTAAAAACAATAAAACAACGCACAAAATTAGGCATCTATCACAGAATGACCACAGAAAAAGATTAATTATGATTTACTAAAAATTCTGCCAGCATATTTGACTAATATATGTCTTTAAGTATATAAACAAGCATAAGGGCTTTTCATATAATTACAGACAAGTCCTTTGACTACTTCTAATGTACATTAACCTGTCTTCAGAATGCTTGTTTGAATAAAATTGCCAAGGACATTTGCTAAGATTTTCACATCCAGGTAGTACCTGCAGTGTTATTGTTTCAGTCTGATTTTTCTCTCAAAGGGTAGAGCTGAAACAGGCAAGTTAATATTTAAAGAGACAAATTTATCTGCCAAAGAGCACAAGTGTCAAAACAACAGTACTATTTTTGTAAAATTTAATGGTTGATTCTCTGCATTCAAATGTACAGCTGATGGACTGTTTTGGACCTGTGTACATTTCGAATTTGATTGGGATAATATCAGTAAATACAGAAAAAATAAGTATTGAGTGTTTCCAAACAAGTGGCATACCTAAATGCTGCAATATTGCTGCAAATACACCAAGTAGAGTACTCTGGAGTATAAATGCATCTTAAATAAAAAATCTTCCATCTACTTGAACTACTACAGCAGAGAGTGTAGCTTTTATCTGATGAATAATAGGGGGATGGATCCAGAAATTAATACAAATGTTTCACACAGAATATATTATGAAATAATTCTCCTTTGTGTCTGGTTTGTATGTTTGTTTTTTGTTCTCTTGATTTTTTGTAAGAATTGGTGAGAATGTATGAACTTTAATAGATAATTTATTATTGTTGTAATATCAAGAAAATTTCTCCAAACTAGACTACTATTAGATCAGAACTAGGAAAATAGCTGAATTAGCTGAAAAATTTAAGCAAAACAGGAAAAAACTATTTTGCAAGCACAACAAGAGAAATTCTACAAGAATCAAAATTTATCACTTATGTGAATACATATTGTACATGAGAATTTAAGGATAAAACCATCGTATTTAAGCTATTAAAATATCAAGGACAGCAGTAATTTTTGTTTGGTTGGATTTTTTTGCATAAGAAGTTAGACTAGGTTTAACTTAGACTAAAAAGCTGAAGATGATTTTATGATCTGTCTTAGTAGGCTTTTTTTTTTAAATATGTTGGGTTTTACAACTTTTGACACAACCAGACTTTCAAATTAATTAAATTTACAGTAGAAACACAGAGCTAAAATAATATACATCATTACCAGTGAATTTTGTCAAATGAGTCTAGATGTACTTTAACGCTTTATTAGAAATGCAGGGTTACTTGGTCCTGAGATAGAATTTGTGGAAAAGGGAATAGAATAACATGCTCTGTACATGCAGGGATGGCTGATGAAATTTCAATACTTGTGAAATTAGAACTAGCTGTGCTTTGTGCTAGCTTTTCATTTGCTATATTTTCAGTGTATATGATATTTATATTTGTTAAAGTCTATTAGCTTACAGCTGTGGGCTGATAAGAAGGAATTTTGTCAAAATATAAACCTCAGGAATAAAAATCTGAAAATGTGAAATTACAAAATTTTCACAGTAACTTTACCTTTATTATGTCTCAAAGAACAGTAGTGGTGACAGTTCATAGAAAAGTGCAGAAATTAAATCAGTGGTGAGAGCCCAGTGGTTGTTTTCAACCTTACAAATATTACACAAATGATCTTTCCTTTCTCATTATAATGTTCAAAGCCCTGCTGCTTTTTCTAAATTGCTGTCAAGTACATTCTAGATGAAGGTGTAATGAAAATTTGTCTTCTCAGTGTACACTATAGTCCTGACTGTCTTCAGAATAACATGACCAGAGCTGCTCAGACCTAATGTTCTGAACAAAAAGTCACAATGGATTAAAACTACATTAATTTGTTGAGTTCATTTCAGCTTTGATAATTTAACTTAAAATAAAAGGCTGCTATATTTTTCAGAGATTGTCCACAAATGTTACTGAATACATGGTTTTAACAAGCTGGGATTTCATCTTGTGTAATCTGTTTACTTGAACATATTAAATAAAGGAAGAAATAAAAATTATTATTAGCTATATTCATCCATGGCTTCATTTTTCAAGAGGCTGTCATCACCTTTTTAGTGTCTACAAGCAGTGAAAACTGAGCCAATGTTCTTTAGCTTCTTGTGGAAGAGATGTACAGGACTGAGGGCTGAGGAGTTTTCTGAGACACCTTTGAGAAATATTCTCAAACCCAAGTAGACAAGAACTTTTTTCTGATACTGCTATATGATAATACTTAATCACTTTGTGGGCACACTGACTCTTCCTCTTCAAAGATAATTTTCTTAAATCTTTGGACATTTTTCAATCTTGGTCCAGTACCTCATTGGTAAGTATATCTTGCTAAGACTGATGCCAATTTCATTGGCATTTAAAATAGATAACATAATTTCTATTTGTAAAAATACTTGAAAATTATTTCCTGTTTATTTCCCCTCATACATCTGGTTTCCCTGAGAAATAGGACTGTACAAGAAAATTGAATGAAAGGTATTTAAACCAAAATCCTTGGAAGTAGCTTTTGGACTCAGGCAGTCTGTTTCTCCTTGGCACTACTCTGTGGCCATATCTTTTTCTTCAAATCAAAGAGTAACCGGTATGCCAGGCAAAGAATGCTGCTTCTGGTATTTTTGCTTTGTATGAGGAAGTGTGAGAATCCGTTTTGCTAATCCCCAGTCCTTTGACACCCAACTCATTAGAGAAAAAAGTTCAGAGAAAAAACGTTCAGAGTGCTCACAGTAGATCTCAGAGCAGCAACAGTTGCTGTTGTGGTGGGCAGTGGTGGTCAGTGCCTCCATGTCCCCACAGAAGCATCCTGAGAAGGACACACCTGGTTGCACAGGCACATCTGCAACCGCCTCATGATTTCAGCTGAGTTGTGAGGGGACCCTTCAGGGCAAAAAGGGAGA
>VZUA01105759.1:8447-26376 GCA_013401035.1 Horornis vulcanius
AACCCAGTGCCTAAAACACCAGCAACAGGGAGAAGGAAATACCCACAGATTTTGGTTTCAAAGCCCAAAAATGGATGCAGTCCTGTTTCATTTCTAGAACATCTGAAATAATTTCTTTTCAGTTGTCTGAGGTTCAAAAATAAATTCCTACACCTCAGATGCTGCAGCAAAGAAAAACAGTGATCTCCTGGTCAAGTCCTGTACAAACTGAGCTAAAGCTCCAGAACTTGCAATAATCAGAGTTTTCCATTGTACATTCTGCACTCTTGGGCACTTTTCTACTGTTGGATCTGACAGACCGATGTTGTTACTGCATTGAAGGGTATCTCTTAAAGCCGTACATTACAAATGTCATTTCTACTTTGGAAATGGCAATTTCAAACCAAGGGAGTCCTACCGTTCCTTATACCACTTTTGAAATTCCATCTTCTGCCCTTATTCTGCTAAGTGTGTAACCAACTGTTATTCTACTTATGCATGAATGAAATTGAATTCAGTAATACCATAACTATGCTTAGAGACAATTCTTGTATTGGGACTCATTATTGTGCGAGGTGTTTGTAACTTCATTTCTAAGCAAGGTACTATTTGCAAGAAATTAGTATTTTGTCTATTATAGCAGATTCAGACTTAGTGAAGTATTGGTGTTGTGTTATTGATACGTTTCCTAATTTTAGAAAAAAGGTATGGTTTTCTTGAAAAAAAAAATAAAAATAAAAAAAAAAGCCCTGAAAACTGTCATTACCTGCATTGGAAGTATCATTTTCTCTGTAATGTAAAAGGCTTTAAGAATACTAATTTTAAGTATTTTTCCAATACAACTCTAAACAGCTTTAAAAAAAGTCATTGTTCTCTACCACAAAAACCAACACCTCTGTCTTCCACCAGTTCTGATGTCTTTTGGAATCAGGTGCCAAGAATTCAGATTTCTATTAATAAACAGATCACTAAAAAGTCTGTCTGCAGAAAATGATGATTGCTTCAAGTTCAGTTTTGTATTGGTGTTTCACTGATACATTTTCCAAGCTGGCATCCTCCTTTGAGTTTTCACTACTATTATCGCTTACAATTATGTTAAACTGGATATTCTGAAAGGGTTATAATGAGTTGCATCCATTTGCTGCTGTGATGATCACATTTGCCTAACTGACACCTAATCACATCTCCTCTAGGCTAGATTCCAGAATCAACAGTGTAATTCTGGCTGCACTCTGAGTTTCAGAACTATATGTGCATAAGTACAGAACAATTGCTATAGTGTACAAACCTAGACACACTAAGGAAGAGGACTTGTAAAGATATTCTAGTTCTGTGTAGTTCACAGTAGTCAATAAACTCCTTTTGCAGATGTGAAACATGTCTGGACCAAATTCTTACCTATATAAAATTTTAAACATGTTTATTATGCTTGTAAGATAGCAGAACCATCCACCAACATGGAACATCTCCAGGGGAGCCCTGTGTGTGACAAACATGCCTTGGTTCTGCTTGGTTCCATTTGCAAAACTCCCACATGATGATTGATGCAGACCTTTTTCTGAAGTGTCTATCTGACACACCACCGTCACAAGAAAGACGCAGACACCACAGCAGAGTTGGAGTGGGAAAAGAGGAGGTTTAATTTTCACTTTCAGTTTATATAGATTTCTAGAAATGAGACCACATTGGAAAACTGAGGTTTAACCTCTTCAATTCCACGGGTCTGAGAAAATGTCCGTCAATTGTTCCTCCTAAAGAGAAGAATGTAAACAATATAGACAGTTACAGAAACATTGCTTTGCTTACATGAAAATCTGTGAGAAACTCCACTAGAAGAATGCAAAATCAGAAGGCTGAAAAAACAGGACAATATCTATCTGCAATGTTTTTTATGAATTCTAATTCTTTGGGCAAGTAGTACTGCTTAAATCTTTCATTATTGGTGTTCTTTGTGCAGAAATCACCAACTTGGCTGCCTGAAAGTCACTGACAGCCTATAACTCAAGAAACCTCACCACCAACAGAAAACAGCAATACTAGCAAGCATGACTGATAATAGTTCCAGGTAGATTTCTGTATCTCAGCTTAGCCATAAGAATGAAAGCATTACTCTATGCCTTAAGCATGGGCATAATTCTGGGGTACCTATCCCTCTTTCTTAAGGACAAAGTGAAATCCCTTTTAGTTTGCAGTAAAGAGGAAGACGAGAAGTAAAACTGTGCCTCAAGGGAGATGGACAAAGCAGTTCTGGTTTAGATCCTGGTAGAGATCCACAGTGTCCAAAGTCTTCAGTCTAACCTGTACTCTAAATGTGACATTGCTCTGGAATTACCCACCTTACACAACTGACTGCCAAAGCATAAAGTTAAGAAACATGCCAAAGATCAAAACAAAGAATTTGTAGTAGAGCAGCGGTTTCAGCTTTGCTTCCCAGACATTGGTCTCCTGAGAGAGGTGTACTTCTCATATTCTGAGATGAACATCAGGTGACCAGCTGAAAGGCACTGCTTATATCTTTTCTTTCTCTTTATTAATGAAGTTCTAGGTGGTTTGCTTATTCTGTCACTGATTTTTAGAGAGGAATGAGTCTTACAGAGGGTTCAGAGTGAAATCAGAGGGTCTTACACTGCTCAAAGATTGCAAGCATAAAGTGACTCCACTGAAGTCAGGGGGAATCCTCCCCAGTTTTTTACATCATTGTATCGAAAGTCAGACTGTCACTGAGATAAGTCATTTTATAGACGAGAATAGGGCAAAAGTGTTGGGAGGTTTCACAGTCAGAGGCCATTTGTGCTGTGGTTTTACTCAGCAAATCATTTGTTACCCATCCCGACAATTCCTGGATGTGTTCCTCGTTATCTTCTGTCTCTTGACAGAAATGCTGAATGGAGTTTCAACATAAAGTAGATGTATGGTGTGTATGGTCTGGGAAGGAAGAAGAATTTCACAGTACAGTACTTCTCTCACTGCTGAGCAGTCAGGTCTTCATTATGCCCATCTCTTTTGTATTTCAAGGATTCAACATAGCAAAAGGTTACCACAAATGGGGAATGATAGGGTGATGGAGATCAACAGGGCTGTGATTTAGCAAGGGAAAGAAGGAAAATAGAAGCATAGAAAGAATCTTAAGGAAAACCTCTGCTGGGGCTGTTGTATATAAAAGCTCTGGGGTGCCTGGGTGAAGCTAATGATTTATTGAAAGTAAAAGCTCTGTGGTGGCTGACATATGATGTAAATAATATTTTCAAAGGAGTCTCTAAAGGGTAGAGCTGCCCCATTGTACCTTCTGGCACAGCGGGGCGCTGGGTGTGGTGCAGCTGAGCGTCAGCCCTTGCTAGTTCATTGCCAGGTCATCTCTGGGGAGGAGCTGTTCCCTGTTTACAGGAAATGCAGGACAAGGGCCGGAGGGCCAAGCTGAGCACGAACTGAGGCCACCACAGCTCACTGCCTCTCCCTCTTGCCTGGGAGAGCAGGAAGAGGGTATGCCACTTGTCTGAGGCCCAAGGACACTGTGTTTTGTTTTCAGGCATGTCTAGCTTTTACTGCTGCTTTGTTTCACCTAGTGTTTTAAAGCCACAGGGCTGAGGAGAGTAATGGTGCTCACAGACAGTGCGCCCCAGGGTACGTCATTGAGTCTAAATTGTGGATTGGCTACACAGGTGCCTCAAAGCAAAACCCTCAAAGTCCATCCTAGCACGTCTGGGACATGGCTAGTGAAACCTCACTCTCAGGCTTTCTCTTAACCCTTCTCTACTGATAGTGCCCCAGCCTGGGCCAGAGGACATTCCCTAAGATGGTGCCCAAACATCTTTGTCCTCCTCATTTCCTGCATTCCCTTCCAAAACTAGACCTGCACCAACACTGTCGTTCTGTGAGCATCTCCAGGAGCAGTGGTTGAAGCTGGGAGAGTTTTATCCCTAGAGTTGTCTGGAAAACAGCAAGAAGCTTTATGCACCTGACCAAAAATCCTCTCCCATATTCTGCACCACAGCAATGCAATTAAAATTGAAATGCTTGTGGAATTCAAAAGAGCACCTTTCTGGCCTTGGCAGGCAAACAGAGTATGCCTCAGAGTGTGAAAGGTGATTATCCCTGTGTTACTTTGCCTTGACAGGCTGTGTACGTTATTAGCAGATATCATGTCTTTCTTGCCCTTCGCAGACTTCAGATACAATATTTGCCTTGATGATCTGCCATAGGGAGCTGACTAGCTAAACACATACTGCACTAATAGGCATTTCTTTTTATTGGCTTTAAATGCATTTGGTCTTTAACTTCTTTAGTCATGAGCCTTCCTTTTGCTGAATGAATTAAAACAATCATTTACAAATGGATACAGGGAAATAAATAATCAGTTTTAATAAAACAGGGCACTTCAGCACCCTATTGCATCTCCCAATTTACTATCACTGCATTGAGTTCATACAATTTTAATTTTTTGCAATAAGAATGTCACTGTCGACGAGTTTGAACTAGGAACTGCTGGGCTTGGGACTTGAGATAGGGATACTGCATGCAGACAAAGACTGGATTCAATCCTCTTGACCCAGCAATGGAGGGTTGGGGTCTTTGCAGGTGTTGATTATTTTTCCTTCCCACTTGATAGCCTGATTTTTATATATGTGGGTTTTGCATAACCCAGCTGTGTCCAGGTGAGATTCTGGTCTTGCATCCAATACATTATAATT
This sequence comes from Horornis vulcanius, assembly GCA_013401035.1. Lineage (NCBI taxonomy): Eukaryota > Metazoa > Chordata > Aves > Passeriformes > Scotocercidae > Horornis > Horornis vulcanius. The sequence continues at coordinate 13,115 of VZUA01105759.1, forward strand.
AGTCACGAGCTAAGATTCCTGTGATAGAGGAGTTAAAATGGGCACAGAATGAAAGCAAACTGCAAGCAATCTGATCATTACTGATACAGAGGACTTATATCACCCCAGTGGAAGTCACAGGCCTTAAGTTTAGATTTTCACCAACTCAGATTGTTTGTTTTGTTTTGGTTTGGTTTTTTTTGTTTGTTTGNTGACTCTAAAGAAGGAAACAAGACATCACTTGGGAGTGTGGCCAAGAGATGAACATACAGCCAAGTGCATTTGTACTGTTTTGCAAACAAGAATACATGATCTTCAGAGGCCTTTATTATAATAACCTTGGCTGGGTACTTTTGTGACTGTTAAATCCCCCACTTAAATCCTTGTATCTCACTAATGCTGACTGAATAACTGCTAAAAATCTTTAAAAATTGATATGATCATTGCTGAGAAGTGGGCTAGAATTTGAAGGACAGATGTGAAATTAAAATAAGGGTGTGTATCTCTTTTAGAATTGCACATTCAAGCAAGAGAAAATGCAGTATTTGTCAATTTGTGAACCATTTTCTGTGAGCTCTCACACCTGTTTTGTATCTCAACAGTGTTCTCTCATGCATGCACTATCTGTGCTCAAACATCCCAGCCTGTGTTCTGCAGGGTTCACAGGGAGTAGAGACTCATGTCTGGACTTTATTTATAAAGTACTAATAGAATGATTAGTTCAGCTTCCCTCTCCTTGATGGCTTCACCTTCCCCTCAGTCACTGAGGTCACTTGAGGTCAAATGTAAGCATGCTTACAGGGGCAGGATAACCAGAGTCTGTAGACTCCAGACCACGTTTTTAGATGGAGCAATACATGTGCAGAGGCAAAAGTACACTAATAACTAGTAGGGTGCATCCATACAGCTTCTCCCTACTCTGTACCTATCAGCAGCTCTGCTAATTATAATGTAACTGGTGCTAACCAAAAAGATTTTTGCTGCACCACATCCTGCTGCATTTATTCAGTCAATTAAATGTCAGACTGTCCCAGAAGAGTCATTGCTCCCTTTGTTGTGATGGCTCCCTCCTGGAATGATGGCAGACAACTGCTGACGGAGCATTAGATGATATGCCAGCAATCTGTTCTCATCCAGCCAAATCATTGCTACAAGGAAGAGAATTAATTGGGGATTACCGTGTCTATTGAGATACTGCAAGTTCTTGGACTATTTCTTCCCTTATTTTTCACAACCACGCTTTTATTTGCATCTTCCATTGCATTAAAGTTTATTGCTTCCAGAAAGCTCAGTTAGTGCTAGCTAATTAGTTAGTGCTTCTAATGTACAAAAGAAAAGTATCACTTTGTCATTCCTGGGTGCAATTCAAGCCTTTGGAAGCTAGGAGTACTAGGAGATCACAGGAGCATAGACTAAAAGATGGATGATGACATGTGAGTTCATTGGAGTAAGTGTGTGCGGTGTATCAGGAAAGGTGCAGTGTCCTGGAGCTTCTGTGACAATGCAGAACAGTCTCAGAAGTATAGACCTGAGTGCTATTGGAGTGGTCAGAGAAGAGGACGATGGAGATGGTGGCACAAATATACCTGTGCCTATCCTGTGTCAAAATAATATCCATAAAATTTTGAAACTTCACTTTAAACTCAAGTTGGTGCTACTGGGATGCAGGTCTCCTGCAAACAAAGCCCATGCAGTAGCTTAGCAATATTGCAAGTTCTGCTACTGTATGAACCTTTAATAATGCCTTTCATAATGATTACAAGACTAATATACTGAGCCATTCTTCCCAAATTATAATGTGTTCTTATAGAAACATAATGCAGTCATTTATCAGAGAGAGAGAAGAGGAAGGAATACCTTCATTCCATGTCTTCTGGGACAAACAATTATGAACTGCAAAAGGACTGTGAGTAAGGAGTGAGACTGGCTAAATCATTAAGTTTCCTGAGCTGTTCCTGTATTTGCCTTGCTCTTGTACTGAGGTCCCTTTGCTGTTGAAGCTGGACAGGTTTTATAAAGTGTGGTGATGCCACCCACACTGAAAACTGCAGTTTCTACTAATAAGTCAGAGTAGACAATGGTGAGGAACAGTGTTACTGCTTGGCCCTTTGCCCAGCCATGACAAATGCACACGGCAGCCTGTGACAACTCCTGGACTCCTCACATGAGGAAAAAGATGGAGGCATAACAGAAAGGCTGACAGCCACACTTGCATGGGAGACACATATCCCTGTTTGCAGCTTAGAAGTAAATGCAGATATATAGGGAGTTTCCTTTCTGAAAGGAAATAAGAATCTGGTCAATGACCTTGGGAGTCTTACCACTGTCCTCTCACTTACATTAGTCCATCTTTGCCCAGCCTTCTTTTACACTAGTATTGGCTTTGAAGCCTTGGGTTTGTTCACATCTAGGATCTCCAAGTGGAATATTAAAGAAAAGTAAAAAGATGAAGCAGAGCTGTGAAAGGAAGTTAATATTTCAGAGGAAATGAGAAGTCTAGAAATTATATAAACTGAGTAATCCAGGCTCACATTACGGACTGACCTGGCTGGCCAACATGTCTACTGGAAAACATGGAGATGTCAGATTTTGTTTCTCAAGACAAAGACTCACCCTGTTGGGTGAACATTGAAACCTTGCCCTGGAAATGTAAAAGGCTTGGGACCACTGTGGTGTATAAGCTGTATATAAACTCCCAGAATAACACTGTGGTCAAAACCCCAAATCTGATCCTTGAATGTGAGAACTCAGTAAAGTCAGGTAGGAATACATGGGTGTTACAGCCGATATATACAGCTTGGTATACACCTTTTGCCAGCGCCGGAATAATGAATTTGGTGTTGCAGTGCCAAGAGCAATATCAAAACTGGATGGCAGCAAAAGCTGATGCTAAAATGGTTGGTAAATTGAATAATGCTAATGGATAATTGGATGAAGTTCAGGATTTTAGAATTATTAAATCATAGGTGGCATGATGTAGTAAGGCACCAAAATCTTCATCTATTTCATATAAAAGTCAAAATGAAGGGACAACTTGAGTACAGCTTGTGAGTACACAGTAACAAAATCTGGAAGACTGCCACTGGGTTTAACAAGATCCAGCAACTAGAATTTGGAGCTAGGCATATACAGATCAGCTTTAGTCATGCTTTGTGGAGATTTTGANGCTGTGAAGCCACAGGCATGTATTGCACGGGCCTTTGTTTCACACCAGATCCAGTACTCTTACTGCACAGCTTTCTCTGGGTGTCTGGACCTGAATTCATATTCCCTTGAAACAACCCAAGGATTCTGGAACCTGAGTATCTTGTAGTTTAATTGATGGCATTGGTATTACTGTTATACTTTTCTCATCCTTTTGATGTTTTCCCAGAAAACCCATTGTCACAATATCTAACTTCCATTATAAACTGTTAGTGTGATTTTACTGTGTCTATTTTGAGGTGTTGACTAGGGAGGAACAAAGCAGTTCTTGTTGCAACTAAGTATGAAGTTTTTACTCCAAACTGGGCCAGAACACTGATCTTTTGGGGAAGCTTAAACAAGTTTAGCTAACTTCCCATTGGTCCTCTCAGCGTCTTCTGCTTGCCTAAATGGTTACCTCTGAACCTAGTAGCCAAAAAAAGCCCTGCTTGATAAATCTTGCTTTCCAAGCCCTGCAGTTCTGCAGGGATTCTGTATGTCTGAGCAACAGCGAGTCTGGGAGTAATGCCATTGAGCTAGTCTGTTCTGTTTTTCTGCAGCGCCTACACTGAGCCCTACAAGGTGTGCCCAGTCTCTGTGACACCAGTGGAAGTTGTCACATCAGATGAGGAACAAAAGAGTTCAGAAGATGATGAGAGCAGCCTTGGTGATCCTAGTCTCACCAACAAGGTAAAAAAAAAAAAACTAAAAATGGGTAATGCATGAAACCCGAAGAGAAGGAGAAGGAAAAGCAATTTGCGGAAGAACCTGGATTCTCAGCTCCTTCTGCTTTTTGTCTGGTGCTCATTTAGAAATGGCAGAGCCATCAGTCCTTTACTCCCTCACTGCACTAGGAATAATTTACCTCTACAGCACATGGAAAAGGCAAAGAATGTAGTCTGAAGATGGACAGTGGAGGCAACATAAACAGCAAGAAAGGCCTGACTTGAATGTCAGGAAAAATGTCACACTCCAAAGCATTTAGTTGCAATCTTGAGAATTTAAAATTACATTGACTCAAAAAAGACAGATGGAGAAGACCTACACTGCACACAAACATGGAATAGGAAGCAGCAAGGGTCTCAAAACAAGCAGGGCAGCTACTGACTCAACAGCAGCAGCTTTGCTGCTCCTTACACATTTCCACTGGGTGGGCTTGGTTTCTAGACTCTAATAATCATTCTGTTTTGCAAATCTTTAACATATTAAAATATTCATTCATGTGCACACACACAAAACTGAAATGTATTGGAGTTGGGAATTAAGAGATCTATGTGCCTTGAGGAAGCACCTAATTCAGATGGCTTTCAAAGGACTGCTCTTAATTTGTATAGTTACGCAGATCCTCCAGGACAGCTGCAATCTAGCTCTTCAAGGATGGGATCTGGAAGACAGATGTTTTTCCTTCTCTCTCACTGATTCCTAGAGCTAACCTGAAAAAGCTAATTGTTCTTGTAATGCCTCAGTTTACTTACCATTGACACTACTGTGAACTGCTACATAGTGCATCATAATTGCAAAAGGGGCATTATGAAGTCACTCAGAGACTGAAGCTTATAAATCTGCCATGAGCTCTGATTGTGACAGTAGCACTCTTGTCTGAGTACCATCAAGCTACAATACACCTACACTGAGCCATCTCTGAAGTACAACATACACATAGTAAAATGCATGGGGAGATGCAATTTGTCCATGTTAGTGTGGCAAGTTAGTGGCACACACAGCAATGGAGCATCTGCTTCGATGTTTTCACTAGGTTCCCTGCTTTGAAATGCAGAGGGTACTCCAAAAGGGTACTCCAGAGAAGTGACTTGCACAATCTAATGCTTCTGGTTTAGAAAATTGTTCTATGATCTACTTGTACTGCTCTTAGGTCAAACAACTCCATTCTAGCCCCATGGAGGCATCTTTTACCCGAGCCTCGTGATTTTTTTTTAAGCTGGATCAATTTGGTTCAGTTTTTTAAGGAGACCAGTTCTGCTTCTGATCAAGGTCATGCAAACAGCTGGGTCAGCACAACTGAGAGCTAGCATTATGCTCAGAGGGGAGTGACTGGCACTGTCACCAAGTTGCCATCAATCTTTATGATTAATATATCTTAGCCAAAATTCAGGGACCTCAGTGTCACATGGCCTGTCTAAAGCAAGTCTGAGAGTGTCTCTATGCATTGTCTGTCTTGTGTTATTTAGTTGCTGTTTGTTCAACAGGAAATGAACTCTGACAAACACAACAGCATCTGTAGACTGATTTCTGGGAACAGGGGGTAGAGTGGGTGCAGGTCCCTCAACTATCCACTTTCTGGAACAAAGTCCAAGTGATTATTATGAGACTGTAAAACTGCCAGCATTTTAGAAATCTTTTCTCCCTGCAGCCAGTCATGTGCCTAGTCCTGTGGTACAGTCTCCCGCAATTCCCTCTTCAAAAGCTGTCCTCTGGGCCTCACTCCAAACCTTTGCTTAGCAGGTTGAGGCCATGGCAGCCATGTAGGGACCCTTGACTTTCTGCTTCTCTTAACCTTCTTACCAGCATACTTGCTCTGGCAAGCAATGTCGCAAAGACTTGATACTGCACTCATTTCCACTGAGTCCACTTTAGGTCACTGAGGGCTGCATTTCTTTGCAACTACTAGACCACTGTTTTAACTCCCTACTTCGTCACTGCTGAAAAAGTCAAACTTTTCCCAGTACATTCTTTTCAGTACATGCTTCTCTGCTTTGGCCGTCTCTTACCATAAGGATGAATCATGAAATAGCAGCAAAATACTATTAACTGCTTGCACCTCAGAGCCATACAGTTGGCTTCTTTCACAGTTATCTGTTCTTCCAGGATGCCTACCAGTTAACTAGATGCCTCTGAGATTTCAAACAATGTTGTCTGGTGAAGTACTGAACTAATTCTGGAGATATTTATGGCCATTTAGTTTAGACACTTTGTTCAGTACGCAATAAAGTGCTTACTAAACAAAGTGTCTAAACTTTGCCCTATTTGCTTCCCCAAGTCTCACTGACAGCAGTCAGAGCAGTTTGGAATATGATCGTTTTGATAAAGAACTCCCTTTTCCAAGTGGTATATCCTCAACAGCTGTGAAGCTAGCCTGTTCAAAGTGAAGCACTTTCTGCTTCTTTGACAAATTTCAGACCTGTAAAAATCCACAGAAAATTTCACTCCTCCTTCAATAACAAGACATTTTTCAAAATTGCCATCTGTATTAGCAGCTATTATATTGTACTATATTACTAGTATTTCAGCTGGGGAAATGGCCTGTCGTGGAAAGTCCAGGATGCCAGACACAGAACAACAAAGAATTAAAGTCTGGTCACTATTTTTACTATAGAAATATGTCAGTTCAAAGTGCTCTATAACACTGCTTTACTTTGTAGAATGAGAAATTTCTTAATTGCTTCTGACTTCTGTTGACAGAAAGAAGGCCAGTCCAGAGCTTACCTCATTGCCCAGGAGCTAATGTCTTCAGAAAAAGTGTGAGTTTGTTTTTACAGCCTACATTTTGCTCTTCTAAAATTGAAGCTATGCAGTCCACCCTTCAGTATTCACTTGATGGCAGTTAATAAAAGTTTTTCTCTCTCCCCAGATATGTGGAAATGCTCCAGTTGTTATGTATGGTAAGTAAATAATTTTAATCACTGAAACCTAGATACCCTTTTATTTAGCTGCTATTTAAAAGACATAAAAGCACCAAAAGGGATTTAAGTGAATTTGAGGAGGAATAGTTTACTGTGAACCATTCAAATCTATGATTTGTCATCTGGAGGGAAAAGCGTTGGCCAACAGTTGGGGCTTGTTGGGGCTGAGACTGGTGTAAAATGTAGAATAAGCCTAGTGCAGAGAAGGAGATGGTGATAAACAGGGGTGAACACTCTCCCTTCAGAGTGTTACAGGTGGAAATAGAGCTATGAAGCACGGGGATTTGGTTTCAGTGGACTCATTCTGCCTCCATTTAAGCTTCTCGTTTTCTGATAATGCAGATTGGTAATAGCCAGCGTGCTCTGGCTATCCACACTGTGTCACAGTGTTTTGGTTTAAGGCAATTTAAGGGGTGGATACTTTAAAAACAAAGATAAACTCCAAAGAGCAGAGTAACCCATCTCCCAAGGTGGCAGCCTCCGCAACCCACAGCGGGTCCGAGACAAAGGAAAAATGGCAGACAAACCCTCCCCCAAGATGACGCCCTCCGCAGACAACTGCATGTGGGAAGACAAAGATGGCAGCAGCCCTTCCCCCTCTCATCTCTCCAGTGCCAGCAGCTCCATTGACAAAGGTGGCCAGCACCCTTCTGGCATCTGAACTTGGGAACTGAAGAACTTGGTGAATCTGCAATGCCAGCCTCTCTGCCTGTTCCTTGGGCTGGCGGCATCCAACCAGCATCAGCACTGCAGCCTCCAAGCCACTGGTGCTGTGCTGCTCTCTTGGGTCCCTGTTCCAATGGGGGCTAGGGAGAAAACGGCCTCTCAAGCACACAAAGAACAGTGGCCCAACCCCAACCAGTGCCAGCCCTGCGCTGCAGGCAGATGTTGCAAAATTCACTCTGAAAGTTTTTGATTTTGAAATGCAGCCTCTCAGGGGGCTACTGTTGCCGCCCAGAAACAACTCCCTCCTAAGGTCAGAGAGAAACAAAAACAAACCAAAGCATAGCTTCTACCTGCGCTGCCTCAGCTATCTTGTCCTGCGAGAACAAAAGGGAGAAGAGCAAGAGGCAAGAGAGCTCTGCTTGGGCCACCTTTACTTGAAAAAGACGAGCACCCTCTGGTTCTGTTTCTGGCTGTACCATGTCTTAATTAGACAGCAACAATTTTGGTCTCAGATACGTATGGAATACCAAAACATTTTGGGTTAGCCAGGACATACAGCTAGTCACCATGGGGAAAATACAAGTTCTGGTGTCAGAAACACATGAGAGAACACCCAGAAATGATTGCTTTTAGTGCCTGATAGAGAATTCTTGCACAGCATAAACCAACCGGTGGCTTTGTCCTGGAATACTCTATGTCTTTTTAACAGACCTGCCTCTGCTTCCCTGCAGACTGGTACACCGCTTAGGTGGCCTTGCTGTCAGTATCTTTCTTGGCTATTAGTTGAAAGGTAATAAGGAATAATAGCCGCCACACAAAGCATACCCACTGATGCTTGGAAAGACATTTCCTGAGAAGGCAAAAAATAGCCCCAAGTTGTCCTTGGAGGACACCCCAAACACTAGCAGTGGAACAGGAACTCTGATGGGGACAAAAGTAATAAGGTCAGAACTCAAAGGACACTAAGTGTGATGATGTCACTGAATTGAGAGGAGCTGTTGATTCCCTCAAGGGCAGAAAGGTCTTGCAGAGAGACCTTGACAAATTAGAGAGATGGACTATCATCAACAATATGAAGTTTAATGAGGACAAGTGCCAGATTCTCTGCCTGGGACAGGGCAACCCTGGCTATATATATAGACTGGGCAACGAGAGGCCAGAGAGCAGTGCTGTGGAAAGGGACCTGGACGTTCTGTTTGATGGTCAGTTGGATCTGTGTTAGATGTGCCCTGGCAGTCAGGAGGGCCACCTGTGTCCTGGGGGGCATTAGGCACAGCACGACCATCAGGGGATTGTCCTGCACCGCGTTCTGCACCGGTATGTTCTCATCTTTTGTCCTGGGAGCAATTTTGGGCACCACCATTAAGCTATTAGAGTGTCCAAAGGAGGGCATGGGGATGGGGACATAATTGGAGGGGAAGCCTTATGAGGGGTAGCTGAGGACACTTGGTTTGTTCAGCCTGGAGAAGGAGAGACTGAAGCCAGACCTCATTGAGATCTTCAACATCCTCTTAAGGGGCAGCAGAGGGGCAGGTCCAATCTCTTCACTCTCATGTCTCAAGAGAATGGCTGGAGCAGAATCAACAGAGGTTTAGGTTGGGTATTAGAAAAAGGGTTTTCACACAAAAGGCAGTTGAGTACCGAAATAAATTCCCCAGGAAAGTGGTCACAGCACCAAGCCTGTCTGAGTCCAGGAAGCGTTTGGACACTGCTCTCAGGCGCAGTGGACTTCTTGGAGTGTCCTATAAAGAGCCAGGACTTGACAATCCTGATTGGTCTCTTGTGACTCAGCATATTCCATGATTCTATAATATTGTTGCCTGCTCATTGTGCCTCTCAAGCAATCTACCAAAGCAGTGGAACCAGATACCTTAAGGGACTTAGATGCTTAGCCAATTAATTTGCCAAAACTTTGATAAATTTATGATAACCTGCCTAGCTGTTTTCTTCTGTCCTGGCTTTCCCCTGATTTCTGCACCACCAAACACATTTTTTGACACCGGTGAGACATATCTGTAGTTATCTGCTCTTCTCTGGGGAAGCCAGGGTGGTTTCTTCACCCTGGCATACAGGGCTTCTGACCACTGAGAACACTCAAGGAACTCCTTACTGAAATTAATATTTCCAAACGTATCATCAAGAAAAAGAAAAGGAAAAGGCTCTGCCAACTTCAGAGAAGAGAAATATCTATACAGGAAATTAACTTGCACAGAAAGTATTAGCCACTCTGCACCTTCATTAAAATATTCTTCATCTGTTTCTATTTCCAAATACATTCATGGTTTGGTACATTATAGACAGCATGTAAAAGCAGACCTGAAGTAGAGCACGTATACAGGAGAGGGAGAGCATTTAGTGGAGGTGTCTAGGAGAGGCCTCTCATTTGCATTATATCCTGGTGTTTTCCATACACCTCTAGGAGATAAAAGTGGCTTACTAAAATGCCAGAAAACTTTTCAATATATAGATCCAAATCTTGAAATGCACTTCAGTGCCTTTATCCACAATATAAATGGCTGCAGACCCTCATGGCTGCTATAGCACCAAGTTACTGTCAGGCTACCTTGCCTGTGCTGTTACTGAGTCAGGAAAGAAATGCTTCAGGACTTTCCCCATCCCTTCCCTTTTCTGCTTCCTTAGGTAAATCCCTGTGTGAAATTTGTTTCCTTGCCTGCCCATCCAACTGGAGTAAAGGGATCTTATGAACATTTTGCATATTCTCATTATTTCCCTAGTTACAAAAGTAATTAAGGAAAAGAGAAGGAGAAAAAAAAGAGAAGTTAATATGTCAAATGAAATTAAGAAATGGGCCTAAAGTAAACCCCTGAATAAATGCACTGGTGGGCAGAGTTAAGCCATTTAGGGGTTGTGAAATGTCAGAATACCATGCACTGTGACATTCCCTGTCCCAATTCCTTGGGTTAGAAAGTTTAATAAAACCTCATCCATTTTAGAATTGGAAGGAGCCATTGGACAGATGAGCAATCACCAACTGTATGAAGTTAAAGAAGGGAAAATAAATCACAGTTTTGATTAATTCCTTACATAGCGGAAAAAAGTTCTTATGTGTCTTGACCCATACACTCCTTTAGGTGTTACAGGAGACTTTTCTTCAGCAGAGCCAACAAGCAAGTTTTGCAGATAAGATTTAATCATTTGTATGAGCTGGAGTCTAACTACTGAGGATGTATGTATGAATGGAACCTGGGTCAGAAAATGAGGGCGAAGAGAGAAACAGGCAGCCTGCCTCACACTTATCAGCTAGTTCAGGCACTCGCTGGTTTGGAAGAAGTCAAAAATCTTTATGGGAACAGGCTCAGAGGGTATGTTTCTGTGTTTAATTAATTGCCTGTTCTGGTATACCCCCATCTCTACTGCTATAGGCTGATGTCTGTATGATACCTACCTACTGCGGTGGCATTCAGAAATAATCTGCAGGTTTCTCCATTGCAAACACGTTCAATCTAGAAAACATTGTCACTTTTTCCATCCCAATTGATGTTGGATCTTTATGTTTGCCTGTTGCCCGGTGTATTGTTCAGAATATGTAGAGAAACTATTAGCAGTTTTACTGCATGTAAGTCCCTTAGAATGCCGGGGTAATATTGCCTAACCGAGGCAACATTTTCAATACCCCCATAACACTAAAAGTTATAATAATCTAATTGCGCCTTTTCCCATATTTGAATAGTTTTAGGAATAGTCACATCAGCAAAAAATCCTGCTGTGCACTTGCTGTTGACACAAGTTCCACTAGCAGATTTCAGAAACAGCCACGAGTGACCACAGTCAACAAATTGCTCCCAACACAATGTTATTCATGGCCAGTTAGGACCAAAGGCGTGCTTAACAGCATTCCTCAACCCAGGCATATATTTCTGTTTCCCATCACCAACTTTCTCAAGAAAACAGTTTATAAATGCTTTTCATCAAGTATCAAGTTTCATCTTCTCATGTAAACCCGTGTATTGGTAATAAAGGGAAAGAATTAAACCACACCCTATCTGCTTTCAGAAAGGAAAAAAAGGCTTTTCTTAAGCCTGCAGCAAGAGCAATTTCCCATCTCATTTTCAGGCTTGGCTAGTGCTGCTGTTCATTCAGCATATTTGGCCTTTCAGTGGAGACTTTAATAAACTGATTGATTGCCAAAATGATGACATTTCCATACACCCACTCTGCTATTGAACTAAAAGACTGGAAACATTGTGTTAGCTCACAAACTTGGTATCAGTTGGTGTGGTGTAGTGATAATAATCTAAAAGGTTAGCTGTTACTTGCCCTACTCAAAGGTAATGCAGTTCTCTGCAGCAGTGAGTTAAGAACTCATTCTGGTCTGAGCAAATGGAACTGGCAGGGCCTTTTAGTCCAAGCTCATGACCTCTTGGTACTCACAGTTTTTCTGAAGTTGATTAGTCTTTGAATTTCCTTCAGGATCATTTAATCTTCAAGTTTAGTCATTCTGTCTCCTATTATGCTTCCCCAGCAATGCAGGCTGCGCTTGACATCCTTTTCTTAGTACTTGCTCCTGAACAAAAGGCTGCAGGTGGCTTTCTCAGCCTAAAATTTCATACATCACCAAGATGGTTTATTTGCTTCCCCTCAGCTGGTCTGTTTCAAATGGCTTTAAAGAGGTACACAAATCAAACTTAGTGTGATTCAGACTGCTTCAGGATCCCAGTCTGTATGGGACCAAGCATTTGCTTGACAGTGTATCATGGTCATGTTTATTTTGCCTTTCATTTTTGATAATGGACCATGTTCATGTTTATTTTGCCTTTGGCTTTTGTACATAAAATCATCTTCTTTGTGTGTGCATAAATCCCTTTGAAGTAGTTGTTACTTCCCTCCAAGATATTTACTGAATTAAGAACAGCTCTGCACTGAAAGGACATCAGCCAGCTCCAACACCTCCTTTTAAAAAGAAAATTGATCCTGTTCCCTGGTTTGCATTTTCCACATAACAACGAACCACAATTGTTAGAAACAAAGAGACCCAGATTTTTGCTTCCTAAGCATTTGGAGATATTGATATGAGTATGATAAGAATAGATATGTGTTGGTTCTCCAGCCTTCAGAGCAATTTGGAATTCAACCCTGCAGTAGACATCCCAATGTTCATGACTGCAAAATAAATCTTAGGAAGTAAAAAAGAACAAAATAATCTTAGTGCTCAAGCCTCTCACTTGAGATTAAACCTCATAGATTAAACTCTACTTTCAGAATTCTTGTAGGTGGCACATTCTCAAGATCAAAAAATAACTGCCTAATTTAGGAACCACTGCTACATGTTAGACAGAACAGAATTCCATCCTTCTAATTATTTACACTTCCAGTGAATCATTTGCTGAGCCTTTTTTACTACTGTGAATTTCTTGGATTATCTTCAAAGTTCTGCTGGACCAATCAAGTCACTACCTTCCTAATTAAATGTTTTAGTGAATGCTGCATGCTGGCTAAACAAAGAGCTAGCTTGCTATTAGGCCTTCTGAAGCTCTTATAGAAGCCTAAGGACAGACTGTTACAAAAGAATAGCCTGCCCTCACTTACACTAGGCTGAAATTTTTCTCATTCATTTATTGTTGTGTTCACTGGCAGTGGGAAAATAACTGTGTATTGGTTGGGGAGCTTCCGCAGTGGGAATGTTGAGCCAAAATAGCTTTCAGATAATATGTGTATCTCTTAAAAGGAGAAGGAAGCCACATCAGCACATCTGGATCAGGACAATTCCCTGGTAAAAAGCTGCACTGATACAATATTCTCAGTGCATACTGTACAGTCTGCTGCTTCTGAAAT
>VZUA01105767.1:11297-29976 GCA_013401035.1 Horornis vulcanius
GAAGAGGCTGCCACTACTATCAGTGTTACATGAGACACAAAATTCTCTTTTTTGAGAGTAGTAAGTATGGGGGAATCCTTTTCTCTCACACAAATTCCTACCCATACCTGCCCAGGTGATATGTCCATATTCTCTCAGTAGTTCCCTTTATCTGCTAAGCAAATAATTTAAGGTATTTTTCTCAATAATACATTTCTTAAGGGCCCTGCAAAGATCCCATTACTCAGAAATGGGAAATCTAGTCAAGAGATTACTTCAGAAATATTTGCAAACCGTTTAAATTAATGTAATGTGAAATCTCTTGGTTTGCTCAGAGGTACCAGGGCACACACAAATCCTACTGAGGTTTTTAAAGAGGGGGTTGGCTTTTTTCCTTCTAAGAATCTGACCAAACACAGGAGAAATTTGGAGCTCAGAATCAGAACTGAAACTCTTCTCCTGTCTTTAAAATTTTCATGCATTGCTTAGATTTTTAAAACTCATGTTTCAGAAAGAGGCCTTTTAAGTACCTGCCATTCAATTTTAACTGCCTACTGAAGCTTCTAGTCTGGAAGACAGGAGGAGACAAATATTACTTTTTTAATCATTTCTTTTTTTCTCTTCACTCATTTAAGCCAGATGTTACCTCTATGCAGAGCAAGAAGTGGTTAACTAGAAGATATATTTATTCATAAGTGTATATCAGAGTGGAAAATTACTGAAATTTTCTGCCAGATATTGTGTATGTCACATAATTATCTATCTTCAAGCCCACCTGTTCTTCCCTCCCAAATCTGAGCAAGACTTTCAGGTATTACCATGGCTGATATACTCAGCAAACCTCTCTCCCACCACCAAAACTACCTAGAATTCTTGATGAGCATTTCAAATTATAGCAGAAAAAGAAAAGTAGTATCTGTCTAACCCACACGGAAAGTTCAGTTATTAAAAAAAAAAAACAACAACCAAGCAAACTATTAAAACCATTAAAAAAGTGTGAGGTGTTCAGAGGCAGCCAGTTAAGTCTCAGCATCAGAGGAATCTCAAGCAAGGAACTTGTCAGTAATCAGCTTGTAATGAAACATGAGAAATGCTACAGCAGTCATGCTTCAATTTGTTCTAGCACAAGTTAATTTTTTATATGCATCTGCCCTATTCCACAATTCTCTGCAGCCTCCTGTGATTTCCTCTGTTGCCAATTAATGCCTATTCTTACAGACACTGACTGGGGAAGAAAAGCTTTAATACAGCTTTCTGCCTTTTGTTTCTAGATGTCTATAGTCAGAACCAGCAGGTTAGTTACACTGCCTGAGCCCCCCCACTGAAATCATTGCTTTCAGCACTGTGCTTCACAGCCACAGAGCTCTGGCTGAACTTGGTCCAGGGAAGCCCTGAGTGCTTCCAGCAGCAGCCAGGTTCTCTCTGCTCCTGCTGATGTCTACCCAAGAAATGCTTACTTTGCTTATCAACTGAGGTTTTTTAGCTTGGTCCCATCAATAAACAAAACTGCTGTAATTTACTGAGCATCTCACTTCTGAACTCTCCCACTGATTTGTTGAAGATGGTAAAAAAATCCAAGAGGAGAAGAACCCAGCAAATGCAGTGCGGAAGGGGACACACACAGACCACCCAACTGCACTTAAACTACAAAACATTTATTTTGCATGGGATAAATAGAAAAAGAAACAAAATACCTTAATTAAAGGAGAAAAGGAGAATGCTTCTGTAGCTGAATAATGCACAAAAAATCCCTAGGACTTCATCTCATTATGGATCTTGGGGAATAAGATCAGGCTGGAAAGAAAAGCAAGACATTTTTGTGCTGCAACGTGAGACTTTCATCCACAGAGGGGCTCATAAAGGAATAACTGGATCCCTCAGCTGGTCTTGGCCTCCCAGGGCAAGCAGAGGCACCAGGCGAAAAGCTTCACTGCTCTGAACCTCAGACACAGGTCACATCTCTCACACCAGGGGCCAGCAGTCCTTCATCACCCACAGATTCCAATTATCACCCAGCGTGCTGGTGCAAGGCAACGTGGCAGAAGGAAAGGACTGAGCCCCCTGCTCTGCACTGAGAGAAAATTCTCCTTCTTGGTGCTGATGGCTGCAGCCCTGCTGTGCACACTGCTGTAGTCTCCATATTATCCCTGCAGTAGCCAAGAAGTCAACATCTCAGCTGTTCCATTCAGTCATGAATCTCTGCCAAGTACTTCATCCAACCTCCCATAGCAATTCATGAATATACAGCAGCCAAATACTTCTCACTTTGACATCATGAGGCAACAGCAAAGGAAAACAGGGTCTTATCATAAGACTTTTCACAGAAAAATAGACAAAAATAGATACTCCTATGGACAGGATTGAAAATCCATGAAATTCTGTTTCTATTGCAATTCATTTACTATTAAATGAAAAAGAAGTGAAAAGGAAGTTCCACTTCTGCTAAAATGGAAATGAAAATATTCTAACATGATGTGTGCAAAGACATGAAGGAAAGGAATGATCTCAAAGTGAAGGCATTAGACAGCATCTGCAGAAAACAGAATTAATTCCCTGCCCTATAGAATACTGCATTTATCACATTGGGTCTGATTCAGAAACCTTTGAAAATAGAAGGAGTCTACATATCTAGTGTAAAAGGAGGTAACTTAGGATTTTATCATCCCTCTTTACTGTGCCTACATGATTGTTCTTTTATTAGGAGGAAATGAAAGCATTAAAATCTTGAAAAAAATACAGTACAAATAAAATTATGCTCCTTTTTCTTCTGAGTAATTCTAAATAAACAATGAGACCTTTCTCACTCGCTAATTGGTTTTAAAAAAAAATCTAATTACAATGGACTCTCACTAATTCACATAATGTTCAGGATAAGCATTACAAATTACTTGCTAATTTGCAGAATTCAGCAAGAAAACTCATAAGAAAAAAATCATCAGAAAATATGCTGCCTTCATTTAGATCATCAACTCTAATTTATGGTTTCTTCAATTATTTACAGTGTGATAATACCTCCTATGATAAAAACTAATGCACTACATTACACTTCACAAGAATAATTAAATCTTAATTTTGTAAGAAGTTTCTGCTAGAAAGGCACTGCTAATAGGTGGAAGAAAAGGAATTTTGTGTCTGCCACAGTTTTTGGTGAGTTTCATGTAGCCCATCTTCAAATGGTACCTGGAAGAGCAAAGGCCCCAGCCCAGCAACCAAGAACTCAGATGTCCTAATGCTGAAGAGAGGTCATTGTCCTCCTTGTACAGGTTTGTGTTCCCTACTTGGATGCCAGCAAAATTTGTAAGAGTCAACAAAAAGTCAACTGTATGAATTTCAGATACACCTCTTATTTACATGGAGGATTTTTAGGAAGCTTTTGTAAGTGGAATGCATTTGTAGATCCTCATCATCCAAGACATAGCCTGAAATCTGTCTTGAACCTGCAAAAATTAATTATTGGGAAGTAAGAAAAACCCAAGATTCCAGAGAGAGCTGTTAACATACGAATCTGGCTGAGAGGCTGATGGGAATCTTCTTCTCTTTTTTACACTGTACTGTCCTTACACACTAAAACATCCCCAAACACTTCCTGGAAAGACCCAGTGGAGACTGAAGTTGTTCATACTCAAGTTGCTTAGAAACTTCATTCATTCTGAATACTAATTATAAATGTATGTTGAGACCATCAAGACAAATTAAAACTCATCATGGACCTATTTCCTTTTTAATACCCCCATAAAAACCTGCCAGAGCAAACCCAAGATCAAGAAACAGTTTCTTCGTCTTTACAAGTCACAGAAATTTATAATTAATTCAGCTCTTCCACCATTCTCACACTAATTTCATTGGAGACATTTTTCTTACAGCTTAATCCTTGCAGCTCTTATCACTTGTTTACCTAGACAGAAATAAACCCAACACTTTGAAATTTCAAAAGAAAACATTTAGAATTTTCCCCTCTTTTTGTCTGGCAAAATCTATTCCCAAATAACCCAGAACCTGTATTTTTCAGGGAAACCAATATTGGTAGATGAAATTTTTACCCAAAACGCTTCTCAGGTTACTTTTTGTTCACCCCCTCTACTACCAGTGTGAGGCTGGTGAAGATGGGATTGCCAGGCTCTTCTTGGCCACCATGGCAGCACAGAGATGGTACAACAACACAGACAGAAAGTGTAACCCAAGCCTGCTCTTTTACAAGGGTCAGGACACAAAAATGAAAGTTGTGCAAAAGAGCAGAACTATATTGCCTTTTTTTTTCCAAGCCTTGTTTTGCATTAAGCGATGACTACTTGAAAAGTGCCCACAGCAAATGTCTCACTGAGCACACTTAACCTGTGAGCAACAGTGTGATGGCTCAGTAGGAAAAGACTTAACTAAAAGTTATGGCACAGCAGAATTGTTATTTGCTTCCCTGGAGTAAGAACAGAGAACTTCAGATCTATAATATTGGAATAAAAATAATAGACCAGACAGAAACACAGTTACTGCTGATTTACTGACAAAAATGGTGCCCTAACAAAAGGACTGGTTTTGCTTTCCTACTACTCTGATGCAGTCCAAGATGCAGACAGTTATTTCAGAAGATGAGTGATTAGCCTTTAATTTATATCAGTAAAAAATTGCATCAGTTCAATCTGAATATCAAGGTTTTCCTCTGAAATGAAATACATACAACTTGCACCAAAACAACAGAAAACCCTCTGCAACTGCTTTGGTGCAAATGTGTCTGGGCACAAGTGCTGCAGGACTGTGCTGAACCAGAAAGACTCAGCAGCCCCCAGGGAAAACACAGAAATACAGAAGTCGGGGAGCATCAAGACAGATGAATGAGTCTCCTCACTGTCAAGAGCAGATCTGTCAAGTTAATGCAACTTCTGCACAGTCCAGAGCAATTCCTAAAGGTTATCACTGCTATCTCCTCTATGAGCTTCCTCCCTCTCCAACATCCCTCCTCAAGACATGCTGTTTACAGAGCCGTGGGACAAGGAATAAACCCATCCCTGATGACCACTAATGCAGGTGGGGGATTTTGGAGAGGGGAAATAAATCAGAATCAACAGAGTCAGAAAGAACTGATCGTGTCAGGATTCAGCTGTGGAACCAAAGCCATGGAAAATGATGAGGAGAGTAGAGACTGTTCTCTTTCACTCACAGCCAGAGCAGCTGATTCCGTAGCTTTGGCAACGGCGTTGGGGAGCAACGCTGCACTGGGGCAGCCTGAGCCTTAATGAGGGATGGTGGCACTGCACAAGGGAGATGAGAGACACAGGGGAAAAAGGTTTGTCTCCCTGCAGCTGGATTTTCCTTCTCCTGCTCCTTCCTGATTAGGTTTATTCATTTCTAACAAGTCCAGACAGCAGCTGAGACAAAAGCTGGTATTGCAGAACTGCAGCCCTGGCACACAGGGAGGACAGCAGCCTGATGGGTCACTCTGGAGAGGCTACACTCACACAGACACAGAGCAAAGGCACACATCTGCCCAGGAGTCTTCTACCTCTGGCTGCTTTCTCCTGAAAAAGAAGCCACAGCTGGGAAATTGAGTGGTAAAGGTCAGCAGAGGTTGATTACACGCCCATTTAAAGAAGAGAGAGCAAAGGGTTCCTGTGCAAGTACCTCTCATTTGATTTCCGTTCCAATTTGTCTCAATATTGTCATTTTCCTCTGACGTAAATGCTTCATAAAAGATTGAACAACCTATATAAGGGCCAAATTAAGGGCAGCCTGTGCACAGAAGCCTGGAGTACTCATATAAAGTAGCTATACAGAATATTCCCTATGAGACATTTCTACCT
Source organism: Horornis vulcanius (assembly GCA_013401035.1). Classification (NCBI taxonomy): domain Eukaryota; kingdom Metazoa; phylum Chordata; class Aves; order Passeriformes; family Scotocercidae; genus Horornis; species Horornis vulcanius. The sequence continues at coordinate 17,069 of VZUA01105767.1, forward strand.
ACAAGTCCTGCTGCACTTATGTCCTCAACCCATCACAACCACCTTACCATGGAAGCACCTACTTACCCTCCTCCCTTTGCTATCACCTATTTATCATCACAGGGGCCTGTGACAGATAGAGAAAACTATTTCTATCAAGAGCCAAAAGAGACAGACTAAATCTCAGATGCTGAAGTACTCACACAACCACGTTTCCATGCAAATCAGAAAGCAGAAAAGGTTGAAAAGTACACGAGTATGTGGGCAGGAGCCTCATGTCTGGAAGTACAACACCAAGCTCAGCACTACAGGGCCACTCACAGAACAAGGACAGAACCAGGCACAGCAATCAGGGAAACACAGCAAGTACATCTATAGGGCTTCTACATGAGGACTCTGAAGGCTTCTCCAATGCCTCTCATTTTTCCTTTTTTTGTTGCTTTGTTATTTGTGACTTTTTTCAGTTCAGCCCAAATGCCCACCTCTACCCAAACTTTTGTAGAGTTGAGTAAAAACTATGCTTTCATTAAACTTCTTTCCTTTTCAGGCACTTCACTGTTGCAATTTTGCAGCATATTCCTTATTCTTTTTTCCTCTCATACGCCTAACAGAAGACTGTTGAGAGTGTGACAAATATTACTCTCCCGTCCCTTTATTCTTTGTGGATTTTTTTTTTTATCACTTATTTCATTTTGCTGCAAACAGCACCTTTGTACCTTGGACAAATTCAATAACCATGACTCAATCTAAGCCCATACTGAGCTGTCTTCTGTTTCATCTTGCCTATTAAAATCAGCACAGAGTGTTTGATGAGTGGAGAGGGGCCTGGTTCCAACCACAGGAACTCCACCTGCGAGGAGGGACGCGTGAAAGAGCCGCACTGTGGGGCCACACACGTCATCTGAGCTACCTCCAACACGAGCCCTTCCTTTGTCACTCTGTCCTCCTCTGGCCTCTGAGAAGCCTCTCTCAGTAATTATGCATCCCCTTCTCAGTTATCTTTCATCAGCTGGGGAGGATGACTCCTCCTGCCTGGTGCTTTCGCCGCCCGCTGTCCCCCAGTGCTGCTGGCGTCACTTGCCAAAGTGACAGGAGTGATATTTCACCAGGGCACAGGTCCTGCTCCTGCATTAAATGTCAGCAGTGGGGTGGCAACAGGAGGGAGGAAAGGGCACCATGGTTTTATTACCCAAAGCCATCAACCCTTCAACAGCAGTCAGAAAAGTACCCAGGGCTCTCATTTTCATGGAGGTGATTATTTCTGCTGGATTCAGTCCTAAACTCTTTTTTCCTTATTTTTTTCCCTTATTTTTCTTTCCTTTTATTTTTGTTTACTAGGAGGTTTCTGGTTGGTTGGTTGGTTTTTATTTGGAAGGACGGATTTTTGGTTTGGGTTGTTTTGGGGTTTTTTTTTTGTTTGTTTGTTTGTTTTGTTTTGTTTTGGGGGTTCTTCGCTGTTGTTGAGTTTGGTTTAGGGTCTTTTTTAGGTTGGCTTGAGTTGGTTTTGGGAGGCAGGGGTTAAATTCTCGAGTCCAAACCTTTCAGGTGCTGGAGAAGAGCATGCCCCAGGCCTGCACAGGCTCTTGCAAAGAGAGTTGTATCAGTAATGCCACATACCCACCTTCTCAGCAAATATCACTGGCTCTTTCCAAAATAATTCTTCACAGACACCCCTATATTGCAGTGTGGCATGTTTAACTCCATGGATACTGGCTGGTCTCACAGCACTTTCCCAAGTCTTCAAAATCTCAATCAGAATCAAGTAAATATTATTTCATTACTCCCTTATCAATATTTCTGCTTAGGAGGAATAGATTTTCATTACCACCAAGGAGGATCAGATGAGTTTCGGTGGGATTTGGGCACTAACTCCCAATACCACTTTCAGAGGTTGTACAAATGGTGCACTCAGCCTACAACCACAATTAATCATCTAGCAAAATATTCCAAACCCCTTAGACCACAGACAGCTAAACACAAAAATTGTATTATCTTTAATTTTCATTTTCAGCCCACGGGGACATAGAAACTTTATACTATTCAGTTATACAGAATTTGGTTCTAGAGTTGCCAATAACCAGATCATCAAGATGGAGCCAGTTTTAGGAAGAGAATTTTTAGTGTTTATACGTATACAATAACAATTATTTCTGTTATAACAACATGGTAGCTTTGTGGCTCTACAATGTTCATTATAAAAACAAAATAATGGTGACAGACAAAAATTAAATAAGCTTTTGCAGGCACAGCATTAATGGAAGGATAAAGAAAGGATAAAAATTGGACTAAAATATCAATGTATTCAAAATTCTCCCAATCAGTGAAATCTGTCAGCAAAACAAAACCAGAAAAACCACAAAACACCTCTACAAGCTAAAATGTTCTTTTAGGTAAGCCTCATGTATATTCAGATATAATAAGCATCTCTCCTGAATTATAAATATTGCCTAGAAATCCAGGAGAGGATATGTCCTTTAGTGGTTTAGAAAGTTTCAGTTATAGTACCCTAACAATTACAGCAAACATTCCACAGAAAAGTCATCAAACACTACTTGATCCTCTGATTATTATTCTTTCTAAATGTTAATGTAAAAGATTTTACAGCAGGCTGTGGGTAAAGCTGCAGCTGGAGGATTTCTAGAGTTCTGCAAAGACTGAGTCAAGAGGCATCAGAAAACTTACAATTTACTCGTCTGATTTCTATGGCTGTGTCCAAGAACTGCTGTAGCTGTAAAGAGAGGAAAAAAAAAAAAAAAAAAANCAACAAACAAAGGCGCAGCTAACAAGATACAAAATGAAACAAGCCAAGAGGCTATATTGGTAGGAAGGGGAAGGTCAAGGAAAGTCAGTCTGCTCAACAGGAAAGGATGGCTCAATAAATGATGCTGAGCAGACCAAAGCATTTACTCTCTCTTCTGCCTCAGTCCTCACTAAAAAGGTTAATTGTGAGCAGACGAATAACAAAATTGATGCTGGCATGGAGAGATTAGTGTACCAACCATGACAAAAATCAAAAGAGTTTGGAAAATACTTGGCTAAGTTGGAAGTTTTTTTGTCTGTTTTTCAAGGGAAAAAAAATCAAAGGGATGTTGAGGAAACCAGTACAGTTTTTGGAGCAGAAGTTGAGGGGTGAAAATGCAGAGTGCTATAAAATAAGCAAGAGAGGGCCTAGGGATTTATACATCTTTCAGTATGCAGGGAAATAGTGAAATATAAAGCCTGTAGAAAACCAGAAGGTGACGTGGAGATGAGTAATAGCCAACGTGGATTTGCGAAGAACAAATGCATGAAGCAAAGGTAATTTCATTTTCTCTGGCATTTCTTTATGTTGTTCTACTTGACAGTTCATAAGCAACCCTGGGAAACACAACTTAGATCTGTTTCCTGTGGCCTGGTCAAGAAAACTTATTGTGAGCACTATTCCACTGAACCAGAGGGTGCCTGAGAAGCTCTTTAGCATTGCTGCCATTCAAGGCTTCTGCTGCAAGTGGTTGCCTTGGATTAAAACACACCTCCCAACAAAGATTCCTTGTCAGCACTCAAGAACTCAGAAACACTTCACTAACCGGGAAATGGGCTTTCAGATTAGTTGGCTGATTGGTTTTAGTTGTTTGCCTTCTCTCAAGGCCTGTATTTCTTACTTCATGTGTGAGTTTATTGGACGTGTGGAAGGGTTACAGGGAGATCTCTCCATACAGAAGGTTCCAGTTCATGCAGGGAGATAATGTTCATCATCTCTACAAAACATGTAAAATTTCACAGCAATATTTTCAAACGTGCCACCTGTTTGGATGCAGGTTTCCCACCTGCAGCTGCCAGGGAGTGCAGAGCTGGCAGTGACAGTCCCTACCTCAGAAGTTTGTCAAAATGTGTTCACCTGAGATCATCCTGCCATGACCTCAGGGATTGCTGAGTCCCTTCAATTCCTAAAATATTCAGCATCAGCTCAGGACACCCGGCAGCCCCCAGAGCTCGGGGGTGACCCAGTGACTGACTTTTCCAGTTCAGTAACTGCACTGATGCTCGGTGCAGTGCTGGTGAGTCTCCTGCAAAGTGCATCCCCCTGTTTGAGAAGGGGTCTGTAAAAATGGGCCAAAGCACACCGTGACCCGATGTGACTGCCTGCTCTGTCAAATGTGTGCTCTTGAAAACAACTGCTCACAGCCAAGTTGCCATGTGGACTTGCCCCTCTGGAGGATGCAGACCTGCTCCCAGCATGGACAGCACCTTCTTCCATGAAACATTCCACAAGTGAGGAGGCAGTGCTCAAAAATTCTCCTCAAGCCCCACCCTTAGAGATCCCTGCAGGCTGCCCCCAGACTTCCTCTGCAAACACACCTTATGAGCCCTTTGGAATATTAAGCTCCATTTATTTTTGTGTTTAGGATTACCAAAGCTTTACAGGGTCTCAAAAAAATCTCATCCTCTAGATACACTGTTCATAATGGAAAGTGCTCATCTCTGGGGGTTGGCTATTTTTATTGTGGGGGTTTTTGTTGGTTTTTTTTTGTTTTTAATTCAACTTCTTAGATGAAATAGCATTTTCTCCATTAAGATAATAAGTTGAATACAGTTTAAAATAAATCTGGAATATTTATACTTTGGTTTCCCCATAGTATAATTTAGCAAACATGCCCATAATTTAGCCACATTCTAGACTTGTTTAGAAAGATTTTCTATTCACTATGTAATATTTTACAGCCCTTGAAACATTTTCCATTGTTATACTGGTATTTAGCTGGGTTTTCTTCACCTCAGAAGGAAAAGGGTAGCTCAGGGTGCCATTTTATCACTTCACTGTGGCTTCTTTATTCTTAACACACTCAACTCCTTCAGTCTGTATTTGTGAGTTCTAGCCCTAACCAAATTCTTCCAGATTGATGCAATTACTTATCTCAAACTTTTGAAGACCAATTTTATCTGTCCTCAATGTCTCAGACTCCTTTTCTTTTTCACAGGTTTTCAAATAAAATGACTCAGAAGCATGGAATGAACAGAACTTCCAGGTTTCAATATAACACCTTTCAAAATATGAACAGGTCTCCAAGCCATTACTGGGGACAGGGAAACAAGTAAAGCCTGTGAGGTAAATGAAGCTTTATGGCTGGTAGACTATAATGGTTACCAAGAAGTTTGAAAGAAAAAGTATTTTCAATACATATTGAAATAAATTCAAACCTGTTTCTCAATACTGATCTCTCTCATTTGTAGTAAGACATGCAGAAACCACTTCAATTTTATTACACAGCAAGGATTTTCACATAATTAGATTAGGGTTTTTCTCCTGTATTCATACTGCCTACTAATTGCTAGTGCTGGATATTCCTAAATGAATAGCATCAATTTTCTTTATATTTATCAGGACATGATCATATGTTTTATGCTGAGAACATTCCTTCTGCAGAATAAATGAAGTCCCAGGCACAGGTTAATGGAAACTTCGCCACTAACTTCAAAGGAACCAGAATTTTACCCACAGATCTAATGCAAATTCCTCAGAGGTTAATGAGAGTCTTTCCACTGACATCAGTGTGGTTTGAACAAGGGTAAGAGAGTTGCTCTAATTCACTACTTAGGCCCTGATGAAAACACTTAAGCATTTCTCTAAGTGTACACTTCAATGCTTTCCTAATTTGGCCCATATTTATCAGTGATAGGAAAGGGAACCAGATATTTTCTTTCAAGCATCTTTACTTTGCTCTCTGGGCTGAATATGAGAGTAGATTCCGGTCACATTATATTTTTGTAAGGTTAGTTAGAAAAGCATCTGTGAACTTCCATTTGCAAGTGCTTTAATCTAATAAAAAAAATTCTCTCAACTTAGTTTTCTAGTTTCTAACATGATATTTCCTGAAATGCATCATTATATATGCTAAAATAATAACTTATCCCTTGATTATTTCTTTTAGAAGGAATTTTACAGAAGTGTCAAGGCCATGTAAGAATTAGCATTAATTACCCTAAGGCATTTCAGACCAACTCTTGTTAAGCAGATCTATTAAAACCAATGATGAGTTTTGAGTAAAACCTGTGAGATTTATACATGACCAATTAAGTAAAAAAGTTTTAAATTTCTCTTCCTCCCCTCCCACCCAGCCCCCAATGAATATAATGTTTTCAAAATTCAAGTAGGACAGCATTGACTAGAAAACAGCATCATCCTTAATGACTACAATGCAACAAATAGATTTGAACCCCAATGTGTTTTCTTATGAAAATTACAATTGGCATCTCATCATAGAAAAATTGCCTTCCTGTTACTTTTTTGCAGGACAGTAGCAACCAAAAGTTCTATTTTACATTACTGGGTATTGACATGCATTAAGTCCATGTCCTTATCATACACATACTATATAAATACATGTATAAAAGAAAAGGGCCCATTATCTGGTTTTCACAAAGGTGGGTCATGGCAGAGGGAGATCAAATCACCCCCTGGAGCTTGCACAGGAAGACCCTGGCTGAAGGAGAATGCAAATCCTCAAAATCAGTCCTAAATCCTCTTAACCACAGCACTGTCCATGTTCTGCCATTTTGTTCCCAAAGCTTGCAAGAATAAGCCTGACCAGTAGCTTTAAAAAACCCAAATGTTTGAAATAATGCTGAGGGAGCAGAGCCAAGTCATGAAACCTGCAGAGGAGGTGCCACTCACTCTCCAGAGCAGCAGCAGCTCTTAAGGCAGGCTGAACCTTTTCCTACAATTTGTATTTATTCCTAAGTCTCCTGTGCTCCAGCTGTTCTTTGCAATCACATGGCCTGGGCTCCTCAGACCACTGGCAGAGGTGGTTAAACAACACAGAAGTTGGGAGGCACTGAGTGGTTTTGCTTTCCCAAACTGAGGCAGAAAGTGCCCTGGGAGGAACACAGCAGTGCCTGGAGATGCAGTTTCTGTGAAGGAAATCTCCCTGCAGCTGGGTGATGTTGTCCTGTCCCCGTGCAAGGCCACAGCTCCCTGCTCCAGCAGAGATCAGAGACCAGCACAAGCAGTGCCCTTCCTAGGGCAGCAAAGAAAGCCCTTCCTGCCCTGCCCCTCAGCCTCTCCCCACACCACTCTCAGCAGCAGCCTGAGACAATGCTCTTCTGCCCATGATGCAGCAGAGTTATTGCAATTGTCCTTTTAATTTCCAGCAGCAAAAGGACTAAAATGGCTGCAGTGACAATCTCTATGTAGAGCATTTCTGAGGCATACGAGACTGCTGGAGGTAAGACCAGAGCAAACAAGTGTCAGTAAGGAGAAGAACAATGCAAAATTTTAGTGTAAGCACCATCCTTGCCATGTCTCTGGTTCTGCCATGCAGTGTGACTGGCAGCTGTTGGAGGGATGTCACTGCTGGAGAAGACAAGGGAGTTCCATCCCAGGCAACAGCGACACGTGCTGAGAACTCAACACTGATTTTCAAGAAGACCTGTGATGTCCAGTGTCCATGTGACAGGGTCACGTCTGACCGTGTGCTCTGGTGGGAGCAGTTAGATGTGTGTGAGCCACAGAGGCAGAAATGCAGGTCACAGTCAGCACAGCCCAGTGGAGCAAAGCAGCCTCTGCTCCCCTGGCACACCTCATAAGTCACTGGGGTTACATCGCATTAGTCACGCTCCTGAGTATAAGTTGTTTTGTTTTAATTTAGAAAAACTATCACACTTATTCCATTGAGCAGGAGGGGGAAGCATTTCTGCCCTGCTCCAACCTTATATAGTGATAGGGAAAAAACATCACCATATGTCTGGGGGAGGCAGTTGGTAGCACGTGGGCTGGGCTGAGTGAGTATTTTACTGGATTTGTGAAGTCCTCGGGACATTAGGCTCTTTGGGCCCCATCCAGTAAGAAATAATTGGAGAAGAATCCAAGTGGGACTCAAACTTTTTTTTTTTCCAAGTTCTGGTGGTACAGAAGTGATGTTTGGCAAATTTTACTCATTTTTCTAGATGCATGTCTGTCCAGGGATCTGTGCAATACTCCAAAGGACCTGAAGACAAACAGTTCAAAATGCTAGAACACCACAACCCAGTTTCTAAGTATAAAGCCAATTTCGATAAATGTAACAACATTTGGAACAGAGAGATGGTCACAGAATGATTTTCCAGAAGCAGGAGAAATTGTGAATTTCAGAAGAGTGGTATTCATCTCTGTGCAACCAAAGCTGGTGGGTTTTGGACCTACTGGCCTCCAGGTAGAAACCAGAGACCTTTGAGTTGCTGTGCCTCAGCCCTGGCTAAATGAATCCCAGAGCAAGGCAGGCCAGGGCTCACTGTGAGTGACACTGAGGGTGCCATGCACCAGCCCCTGTGGGTGGCACCTGGAGAGCCACATGCACCCAGTGAGGGGCTGCTGCATCCACCACGGCTGGTGGTTCCCCAGCAAATGGAGCTGGGAATCCCAGATGCAGAAAATCAGACCCTGAGTACTCACACTTTGGCAGAGGAGACCTGCTAAGGTTGCCAGCAAACACATTTCCATTTTGAACCGCTGGGATTTTGGGATTTGCAAGCACAGATTCTGTGTACAGGGGAAAGCATTATTCTCCTGTTCAAAGTTATTTTTAATAATTAATGAATAAAGCTAAGTTCTCAGTGTATAATTAAATGGAAGTGTCATTTAAGCAGATGGCTAATCATTTTACAGTGTCACCAGCCAGCTCTTCTCAGTGCCCATTGTATCCTGATTTTAGGTATATCTTCTGGCCACTCTGTTTGTTTATTTATTTTTTCTGATATATAGCTCTGCAAAGATTTACATAATAGCATGAATGTTTGCTGGTAACATAAGCCCTGTGTTTCACTGCAATACCTCAAGCAATTTGCTGACAGTATTTTTCTGCAAAATTAGATATGGAATTTGGAGCAAAAAGCTGCTGCCTTGACAGACACAAATTCCCTTTGTTACTGAACAAAGGGTTCCCTTTCTTTTCATGGCAATAATGAACCAAGAAGCTTTAAGGGAGGGAAATAACACTGGAAGATTAATGATGATGAACCCATTTGGAAAAACTCCAGCAGACTCAAAACTTCCTTCCCCCCTGCCCCCTCCAACCTCTTCCAGTATTATTAATGCAAAACAAAATGAAAAAACATCTACAGAAAGAGGCTGAGAACTCCCCCAGGAAGATCTGAAACAATGAGACAGAAACAGAGGATGTGAGGACGCACAGCTCTGAGTGGGAGGAAAATACCCAGGTGGATTTCAAGGCAGGGAAAGATCTTCAGACAGCCTGAGAGAACGTTTCAAGCAGCTGAGGCAGAGACCTCGGCTGGAAGAGCTCAGCATGTCACAAAGTGATTTTTCTTCCTTTACAAGACCCGGAGAATCCATGCAAAGGTGATGAAGCAAGATGGAGACATGAGAGCCCAGCCCAGCTCCCTGGAGTATCAGAGCTGCTACTTAAAAAAAGAAAAATGGAAGTTTAAAAAAAAAAAAAAAATCCCAACCTGNATCCCAACCTGTTCAACATTTTCCTTTTGAAGCTGAAATATTCCAACACAGTTTTCAATTTAAATTCAATTTAGACACACAAAGGTGGTTTTATTTTTTTCCCATTAGCCACAAAGTTACCCATGTGCACTTAACATTTGCTTTTGTAGAAATACATGCCTGATACACACAGAAGTTACATTTCTGTAAGAGTGATGCTATTGCACCAAAATCTGAAAAGGAGGGATGGCAGAGCAGAGCCAGGGCTCTGAAGGTGAATGGCAGATCTATCCCTTGTCCCTGTGCACATCCAACAGGAAAAGATTTACATCAAGAGTATCACTACAAGAGAAACCATAGCACAACTTTTTATCTTCTATTTTTCCACCACAGCATACACTTTCCTGTAAAATTTTATTTTTGCTCTTTTTCCCCCTCATCTCTCCTAAAGCCTCATGATCCCTGTGTCTCTCTCTCAGCAAAGCCATCTCCCCTTGACAGACCCTCTGTTCACCTCATGCAGTTTCCCTGTGAATCCTTACTGATCACCTCTGGAAAATAACTTGGGGCCCATTTTCCTCCTCAGAGACATGTTTTAACAGAAATCAGAGCTATCTCTTATCTCCAGGATAGAATGTAGGCTGAACTCTTCAAGCCAGTATTTAATGTTATTTAAAAGCAAATATGTTCTGTTTGGATAATTTTCTCCCCTCAGGGAAATATGTCAAAACAGTTAAACTCATTAAGAAATCCCCACAACTTGAGCTTTGATGAAGCAGTGCTTTTCCAGTCAGCTCTGCTGCCAGGACTATACTCACCTCAATCAAATACTCTCAATAATACAGCAACTGAGCCCCTGGAACAGACACTTTTCCTATTCCACATGAAATCTCAGATCAGAAATTTTAAACATGCCCTATTCTCATCTGCCCTCCTAAACCCTTCTCCTCACACCTGTAAAATGAAGTTTTCTGGGGAAATGGGGAAATGAAAATCACGAGGTCAGACAGGTTTGCATACAGAGACAAATTCATTCAAGGTGCTTGTCCACCAGCGCCCACCCTCATTCACATCTTCACACATCTCTCACCAGAACAAAAGCTGCAATAATTGTCCTTTCATTAAGCAATACTCCTGGCACAGCTCATACATTTTTATGAACTTTCCAAAACATGGACGCTACTCAAGAAAGCAACGACTGCACCTGAGGGAGCTTTGGGATGCCTCCAAGGGAAATGGGAGAGAGAGGAAACCATTCTGAGATGTCTGCACAGACTGGCAGCACACTATAATTCTTCCCACACCGAAATAGTTGCTTTTCCAAGTGCTGTTTCTGTGCATAGTGGTATCTGAAGGAATTACTGATACTGGAGGGGGCTACAGCATCATCCAAGTACACTCATGTTATTTTTGGTTTCACCCTGGTCATTCGTTTCTGCTGTGACTTCAGTAAATGTACTTGCCTTGTGAGGAGATATCAAAAATATCTAAAGCACATGATAATGGAACAGTTTCTATTACCAGAGATTTTCTCCTGAACATTTTTCATAAATTACAAGTATTTATTGCACTGGCTGAAAAATGCATTAGCTAAAAAGAACAAATAGACGAAATTACTATATGAAATTTTCATTGCAGAATCACCTGCTAGGCTATTAATGCCAAAATGTTCAGCACCATTTCAAGAAGATCATTCCACCCACAGAGGTAATACTCTAATACTCCTATTTACCTACTTATTGCTGTTGCCTAAGGTCATGGATATTTAAACAAGATTATATAATTACAGGGGTATATTCCCTTTTATTAATTGTGACCAGATTGGTATCATAAATACCAAGATACGTAGCCAACTAGCCAAAATCTAATTAAACACTTGCTATCTGATTATGTAACTGCTATGGATTGAGACATCAAGTACTAAAAAGATTTTTATGACCACACAGTTGAAAGCAAAAGCTGCATAAAGATGGAAAACACAGGATAAAACAAAAAAAAAAGGATTGCACAAATCTAGCACGTAGATGTGTGAAGAATTTAGAAAAAAAGCCCAAGCCAATTGCCGGTATAAAAATATGAAAAAACCCAGAAAGTGGGGTAAATGAGGACCTGTCCCAAGCATGAAGAAATTCTGAAAGAGCATCAGAAAGGAGAAGGCAATTTCCTGTGCTCATCTTTCTAAGCCATTCCTCGTTCAGAGCCCCACTTCTTTCTGCACTCTTCAGGGGATGAGGGAAATGAAAACAAAGCATGCAGTAAAGCAGATATCACAAGATACACCAACTCACTTGGTTTGGTTATCAGACAAGTCTCAAAACAGGAGCAGAGAGTTATTAAGGTAGGTAAAGGCTTGGCATAAACCACAGCTAATTAGAAACATGGCAGGGAGAGGCAGTCATAGGTAATTAACATGAAATCCATAATGCCAGAGCGTTCTGAGCCAGGAGTCCTCACCCTCTACTTCCCCCAGGCAAAGCAGGAGGGCCCCATCCCACTTCAGTCACTTCCTCTTCAGGAGAGAGCTGCAAAAAGCCAAACTGAATCACACGTGCCAGAGACTGTAAAACAAGTGACTAGAAGTCCTCGGGCATGCAGGTTGAAAGGTGAAAAAATCAAAAAGCAAACAAATTAACAACAAAACCTGAAGTTTACATCAGAAGCAACATGTTCTGTGCAAGGTTATCAAGCTAGGAGTGTCTCTCTGGGTGGTGTTACCCACCCAAATTAGCAACAAAAGAAGGTGGAAGAGCGTCTGTAAAACAGGCAAACATGCTGGAGAGGTGTCAAGGTAGCAAGAGATTTTGAATTGTGACAATTTGGAGCAAAGATAAAAAATGAATGAAAATTGCACTCTGAAGTTACAGCTCTCAGCAGGTGAATTGTTGCTCATCCTCCACAACATTTCCCCAGACAGTCTAGAAAGTTCAGCTTCAGCTCTTAGATTTTGTTGTTGGCCCAAGTCCTAATGACTTTGTAGGATTAAGAGAGCACTTCCAAATTCCCTATTGAATAATCACATTTAAAAAGAAAAAGCATCTCAGAAACAACTTAGTGCACATTGTGGGTTGGAAAGAGAAAATCAGCTGAAGAAAATGATGTCTTGGAGGAGGTCAAGAAGTGTAGAGCTACACAAGAGAACTGCACAAAGTCAGTCTGAATCAGATCTTGCAAGAGAGTTTAAAACAAGTGACTGAACATCTTCTGGCATACAGGTTGAGAGGTTAAAATAAAAAAAAAATAAATAAAAAAAACCTAAAAAAAAACCTAAAAAAACCCCTAGAACACTAGGCAGCAAAGACAGAGATGAGAGAAAATCCACTGACAGCCACTCAGTCCCTCTTGTGCCTGGCCCAGCAGGCAAGGAGGCAGGGGGATCACTGCACTGCTTTGCCCAGCCCAAGTGACCCAACACACCACTGGGCTCAGGAAGGGGCCACGTTCCCACTGACCTGTCCCACACTGGCCTGAGTTGGATTAAGCTCCACTGCTCACTCTGGAAAGTGAAAAACCCTTCACATTCAAA
>VZUA01105770.1:0-16462 GCA_013401035.1 Horornis vulcanius
AAAAAGAAAAAAGATAATTATTACTACAGTTTTGAAATATGGAGTTTCATTTTTATCAGATTAAGCTGTCATTTAATTTATTTGATTATTTTTTATGCCACATCTGGGGAGGGGTAAAGAGCTCATTAATGATCTGTTGCACCTGGGCTTTTATCCCAGGGGATTATATGACTATTTCTGGGCAGAGCTGGACTGTAAAGTCAGCTGGAGGAGGGCCTAAAACTCCAGAGTTCTTCCAAGGGCAAAGCTCCCATATGGAAGCTGTGGCAGCTGAAGGCCCAGGAGTGCTGATCCCACTGAAATATGGACAAGTGGTGTCGGAGCACCCAATTAAAGCATGATCTGTGATTGCTTAATGGGTTTTAGGGCCTCAAAGTAACGAAAAAAACAATTTGCTGCACTCTTTTCTTAGCTGGTTACAGCAATATTTTCTTGTTTTCCAATTAATTTATTACCTTTCCTTTTATAGATTACAGAAATATATGGAAAATTAATTATTTGTATGTGTTGCATTTTGCCGCCTGGTTCCTTTCTCCAGCTCTTGGCTCGTGTTTGAAGCTCTACAGCTCTTCCCAGGCTGGTTCATTCTTAAGTGTAGGACACAGAAATGAGGAGAACAACTCAATTTGAAAAAATATAAAGTTACAACTTGTTAGCTCAGCAATCTGCCTTACCACGGTAAAGCTACTTCTAGGACTATATTGCTAAAAAAAAGAGACAAATTATTAATTGAACAGATGTTTTCCACACAACTCTATTTTAAGTCTCTCTGATGAAGCCTCATGAGACACGAGTGCAACACCTCAAATGTGATCATTTAAAGCAACAGAGGTTTTAATGTCAGAAGAATTCAGCTGTAAAATGTTAATGCTTCCAAGGGAATATTTATTTAGCACTGCATTCACTTTGAATAAAGAAGTCAGTGGCTAACCAAGGTTGAGAGACACCAAAAATGATTCTATTTCAGCTGTAAAATGTCACTTATTGGACAAAAGCGTATGATCAACTCATGCACAGAGAGCATGGGAGCAGCCAAAATATTCTACTTCAGCTCTGAGTTACAGCAATCTTTACTGGAAGCTTGCACACAGGACTGGCCTGGGAGGCTTTTGTGGAGATTAAACCCTCAGACAACTGCACTTTGGAGCAGAAAAATGTGAAAACAGGGAGAGATCATTGGACAAAGTTGGTGGAATGAGGTCGATGTAGGACAAGGGACAGGCGCTGACAGGGAATTTGTCAGCAGCTGGGAAAGTTTTACCTCCAGCCCAAGGGGTGGGCTGGGCTTTAGGAAGGAGCAATATTTGCCATTTAACCAGAGATGGTGTCTGTCAGTGCTCTGCCCCTTTTCCTGCCTGTGCCCCTTTTCTGCTGGGCCCGAACTCTTCACAGGGAATTTTAAAATCCGTATTTCCTTTGGCTGATCAGCCCATCTCAACCCTTGCCATGAAATGTGTGTATTTCAGAGAAGTTGTTCCTGTAACTCCAGATCAAAAGGCACAGTGAGGGATTTGTCAGGCTTCCCTTCAGGCAGAGTTCTCCCCATGGAGCAAATCCTTCATCCCGTGGCAGAGAGGAGGGTTGGGGAACCATCAACAGCTCTGACACACCCCAAACTCTGTGAGAAATGGGGCACCCCATCCCAAAAGCCTGCCAGGAGCTGGAGTTAATGAGACACAAGCTGCATTTTTAGGGATGAGAGTGGGAAAGAAAAAGAGCAGGAAGGATTCACTAACAAGCTTCTAGGGGTGGGAGAGAGAAGGAATGAGACTGAGAAGGATTCACTGAAAAACTGAGGGTGTGTTCTGTGAACCACAGCATATCCCAAGTTGGAAAAGACCCCCAAGGATCATGGAAGTCCAACTCCTGGCCCTGCACAGGAGAGCCCCAAGAATCCCACTTTAGATGTGCCTAAAAACACATCTTCCTCTTTGCAAGAAAAATATTTGGAACATAAGAAAATGCTCTCCTCTGAGGCAAACCCCTGATTAATTCAGTTTTACAGAGATGAGGATCCTGTTTACACTCAGCTTCTTCTCAGCAGGCAACATCCAACTGCCAGCTTGGAAATCTTATTTTAAAGCTGCTGCTTTACACTTGCAAAGCAAAAAGAGATTCCAGAGTTTGTGGGGTTTGGGAGCTTTGTGGGGCAGGGCTGTCCTCATGTTGGTGGCAGCAGGATCTCTCATTTCCACAGTTCTGAGACACCTTCTGCTCTGGATGTGCTCCACGGACCTTCCTCTGGTTAAATCCAAGGGAAGAAAGAAAAACCCAGGCTAGAAACCACTGTCTGGGCTTCTGAAGGAAATGGTAAAAGAGAGGAGGGAAAGAACTGCCTGGGACTGGACAAGCTCCAGGCTCCACATCCATGGCCTTCCTGTAATCCCAGCATAATGAGTGTCTTTTTGGGAACCAAACCAGTGCCAATGCTTACAAATTTCTGTTTGCCGTTTTATGGGGCAAGAACTGTGGTGAATATTCTCACATAAAATGTAATCCTATCATCCTGTGCCAAAATGGCAACTGAAAAGATCCATTATTTTGTAATTTAAGACCTCATAAATTATATGGAGATCACATGATGACTGACACTCACATCTGCTGGGACAGGTCTTGACTAATCTGTTTTTTTCTAGGTCAGGTACACTGAGTACACACTCCATGGTTTGTGGATAAATAACCAATTATGCATTCAGAGAGAGGAAAAGTCGTTTTTCAGATGTCAGCAAAGCCAAGCTGGGAGGAGAGAGTGGCAGAAAAGTGGATTCCCAGTTTTTCTGGTTGGGGGGCAGCTGAGTGTTCCTCCCCGCAACAAAGGGCTGCTGTCAGCAAAGACAAGGCTGCCACTTCAAATTTAAAAACAAAATCAAATTAATTAAAAGTCATTGCCTTTAGCTGAGGCTGATACAGGACCCAGAAATCCTAAACAAACATTAATCATGGATTTCCTTACTCCCAGCCAGCTCCCTGTTCCCATTCCCCAGTCCTCCCACAACATTCATTCACCAGCTCTGCATCCCATTGCCCAGCTGGAAAAGCTGCAGCTCCAAAAGGCTCCTGAACCCTCTGCCCAGCCCAGACCCAGCCTGGGGTGCCCACAGGTGGTGAAATTCTGTGCCAATCTAAGCTGTCACCCCAGGGGGGAGCAGGGCTTTGTTCTGCAGTCCCAGGGAAGCTTCTCTTGGTGCCACCACAGGGCCTACCATGGGTGAAAGGTGCCAGGCCTTATGTAAATCTTGGGTAAATCCTGTGAAAATCTCCACCAGCTTTGCTCAATTGGTGCAAACTACCCAGAGTCACACCTATGAACCATAAGGGCAAAGAGGCAGCACGAGTCATGTATAAAAGTCATGGATCAGCTCTTGGATGAGCCAGAGGGATGGGAAGTTCCTGTGCTGCACATACACATCAGCCAGCCAGGCTGTGCTCCTGCTATCCCTGCTCCCTCCCTCCAGCCTTGAAATCCCTCTAAAACTAACCCTGGGAAGATTTTTGGCAGTTCTCCCTGCAGTTCTGTGTGCTTGAGGGAGGGAGGCTCTGCTCCCAACCCAGCAAAAGTACACGGGTACCCCAGCAGGGATTTCCCTGTGCCAGGGACATACAGCACCTCTGACACCCTTCTCAAAAGCTGTGTCCCTACAGAGCTCCCCTGTGGCATTCCACGCCCTTCCCAGTGGAAAGGAAATTGTGCTGTGAAGGTGTCCTTTGGTGTGACCTGCTGGCCACAGGGAGCCCTCAGCACGGGGTAACCCCAAAGCTTTGCTGTGTCCAGGGAGCTCTTGGGGCAGGATGTGGAGACAGGAACAAAGCAGCCCTCACTTCACTAAGCAGGTTTTGGTGCTCAGCATTAACTGAAGAAAGAGGCAGAGTTGTTCTGCATGGATTAGCAGCCTTGTTTCCCCTGTAATTCCAGGAAAGCTCTAATTTTTTATCTCTGAATGCTGACCCCAGAGCCCAGGCTGGGTCTGAGCTGTGTGTGTGCCCTCTGACACTCCAAGGACCATGAATCACCCCTAGAATCTTGGAATTAAGTTTGGAAACGCCTCAGATCATCAAGTCCAATCGTCAACCCAGACCCCACTGTGTTCACCACAAACCCATGTCCCCAGGTGCCACATCCACACATTTTCTGAACATTTCCAGGGATGGGCACTCCACCATTTTGCTGTTTCAAGGCTTGATGACCCTTTCTGTAAAAGAATTTTTCCTGATATTTAATCCAATCTAATCTAAACCTCCTCTGGCACAACCTGAGGCCATTCCCTCTCATCCTATTGTGGTGTTTGTGCATATCTCCTGTATCTCCCTGAAATTCTGTGCCATGGAGATGCCACTTGGAAAAAATTAGGTTTGTGGGAGGTACAAGCAAGTGGGGAACATCTACCCAAAACATCTTTGCTTCCCACACGAGTGGTCAAAGCTCCTTTTCTCTGTGTACAGATTCCAACCATGGGAATACTCTCCCTTCCCTGTTTGTTCTGTTGGGATCTGGGTATGTTTACAGGCTCGTTCTGCCCTATGTGAAATCCCTGGGGGTGTCCAAGGCCAGGTTGGATGGGCTTGGAGCAACCTGGGATAGTGGGAGGTGTCCCTGCCCATGGTCTTTAAGGCCATTTCCAAACCAAACCATTCCATGATTTAAGGCAGTGATTTTAAGCCCTATAAAATGTCCACATTTCACAGCAAAACATGGAGCTGTTCCTGTTTTCTTCTTCTGGAAAACATCACTTCACTTAAAACGAACATTTAACACTGCTGGCTGTTCTTGATTTTAATTCTTAAATTTAATTTCCATGCAAAACACCTGGACATTTACACCCTTAAACCACTGTGGCAAGCAAGGAGTGGGGTGGTTTCTTTTTGGGATCACTTGGCATATGTTTTCCAAGAAAACTGTCCAGTTCCTAAGAAAACCCTGGGCTGACTTTTCCCTGCCTGAGGGAGTTGAACAATGTAAATATTGTATAGAAGTGACCAACGCCCATGTTTTGCACTGTTTGCTCTTTTCTGTATCTCTGTGGATGTGTGTGGATAATGAAAAAGGAAAGTTTTTTCCTGTAAAACAGAACGTGTGAGCGTGCTCATTTACCCTGACTTACACAAATACACGATGTTAGCTGGAATAATATTTAAATTTCACTTTCTCTGTAGCCCTCTCAAATCCTGAGTACATCCAGCATGCACTGAGATTTTCTTGGAAACACTCAGCATGGAAACTGGTCACTCCTTTTTCTTGGTTTGTACAAATCCCCCCATTTCTTCCATCATTAACCCAGATCACCTCCACAGCCATGGAATACTTTCTTGGAACTCATTCCCTAGATCACTTCTAAGACCACAACACACAGTAAAAACGCAATGCAGTTGCACTGAACCTATTTTAATTTATGTTTCCCCAAGTTCCCATCTTTCCTGCTCAGGATGAAACATTGCTAGCAGAGTAAAATTAACCTTAAAAATAAAAATATCTTTTGACCACTGGAGAAGCTGTGCTGCTTCCAAAGCTGGGCTCATGTGTTATCCCTGGAAGTGCCATGGAATAAAAGCCCTCTCAGCACCAGGGAGGGTTGAAATCTTACTCAGGGAGTCTGAGAACCTCATGATAGACACTGAATTAGCAGCTGATCCCCCAGGGGACGTGTTATTTTATGTGCTAAATCAATATTAGCTGCATTAGGGAGCTGAGGAAAGTGCTGTGAAAGAGGTGTCTCAGATCTCCTGCTGCACAGATAAAGAGTCTTGGGAAATAATTTACCAATTTTACATAGGTCACACAAAGGAAAAAACCTGTTTGAATCATGGCATGGTGGCATTATTAACATTATAAATTCTGCCTGCTCTGTAACTGCCCATTACACACTGAAAGCCTGGACTAAAGAAAACAAAATAAGGTTTGACATAAGCCCAGGCCATAATCCAGCAAGGCTAGGTGTTGATGGTGCAGCTCCAGGGAGTATTTTGTTATTTATAACATGATCAGCACCACTCGGAGCTCGAGGTCAGAGTGAAGCTGAGATTTGCTCACACAACCACAGAGCCATCAGAATCCAAATTTCCAGCCTATGGGCAAAAAAACCCCTCTTAAAACCAGGATTAAGCCAGGCCTGGAACTACCTGGCAGGTCCAGGAAGGGATTTGAGACCTTGCTTCATTCTCAGGTTTGGGCAGGAGAAAAGGTTCAGATTTATTAAAGGACAAATTTCAGTCCTAAATCCAACAATCACATCCTGGAATACCTGGAGGAGGAATTTTCTCTTTTTTGGCTTAGGGTTGCTGTTTTCCCCTGGCACAGGGACAGCTGGAGGCCACAGATGGGGGCCCAAAGGATCCCACTGAAATTCCTGCACTCACCTCCAGATTTTGCATTGCAAATGATTTCATTTGAAAAGCTGCTTCCCTCAGGGTTACTCAGGAGAATAACTTGGCATTTTCCAACCCCATTCCCACTTGTGAGAGATGACATGGATGATGGAACCATCCCATCTAAGGGAGAGGAGAATGTTGGGGAAATTTGACATAGTTTAGGCATAAAAGTGACATTTTGGGAGTTCAGATTCCTGTCTTTTCCCATGTATTACCTCATCATTCTGAACTGGCAGAGCAGTAAGGGATCACAAGAAGTATTGAGGATAAGAACACTGTCCTGCCATAGCCATTCCTTCCCAAATATTTGTCCTAGAATTCCCTCTTTAAACACAAATCCTTCACTGATACTTTCTAAATCCAGGGCTCACAGGACATTTGTCCCTCTCTTTGTTGATTTGGGAGGCTGCCTCCTTTCCTGCTCTCCACATTCCCCTGTGGCTCCCCCATTGCCTTGAGCTGTACAACACCTGCTTGGGAGGGCACCTTGTCCCCCAGATCTCTGCAAAATAAATTTAAATTAAATAGAACTCTGATTTCCACCACTTCCCCCAAAATGAGGTTTTTTTTTTGTTTTTGGTTTGTTTTTTTTTTTATCCTGGATCTTTTAACCAGGTTCCTGGGAGCAGCTTTGTCCCATCCATCCCTGTGCTGGCACAGAGAATGTGTCCATGGAGGGAGAACAAAGAATTTCTAAGCCAACTTTGCAGCCTCACAGAGCTCCTCTCCAGAACAAACAGCAGGGGGGTGGTGAAGGTGGATTTTAATTCCACGTGAAGTCTTAAATATAACTCCTGAGCATTGAAACCCCCTGGCTGACACCACCAGGCCTTCAAAACCACCTCAACCTTAAAAACCCGTGGTTTAAACCAGAATTAAAGGGTGATTCCCACATGATTTCACCTCTTACTCCCTAATTTTTATTTCATTAGCTGAACCTGTTTGGGTTTGCACTCCAGCTCTCACAACAGCAGAGTTTTTTCTGCTAATAAAGCACCCTACTCTTGGGAAAGAAATGAAAAATGCTGCTAAAAACATCTTTTAGTTATTGGGAGCCAGCAGTTGAGGAGGGACAGTTATCTCTAGACTCCTGTTAGACAAAGCAGGGCAGATTGTGGAGATCAGTCACGAGGCAAAGAGGAAAAAAATAACCAGGATAACCCCTGTCCAGCAGTGAGAATAAGTGTCTGAATTCCTGAGATGACCTTGACTTGCCACAGCCTTGATCCAGACTGGGACTGATGTTGAAACTGCAGAGCATTTTGGCTATTTAGGGATTTTAAATCACAATTTTAAAAAGTTTAAAAGGGATTTTAAATGTCTGTTACCAAAACTTCACCAGAAATGCCATGTGGTTTTCCCACCCCTGTGGATGATGGCCTGGAAGCACATGCCTGCTGTATCCCAGCCTGTCTGGGACTGCATGCAGTGCTGGAAGAGCCAAAAGGGCAAAAAGAGAAGCAGGTAGGGGTCCAAGATAACTCCATGTGCATTTCCAGGAACTGATTCGTGGAATTCTGGAAGGGGTAGCTTGTCCTACAAAGGAGGGTGAGGATTTGGGGCCATGGTTTATGGTCGTTCTCTTGGCAGTTCCCTGGGTTTGCTGTTGGACTCGATCTCAGATGTCTTTTCCAACCTAAACAATTCCATGATTTGGAAGGAGGAAGGCCGAGGGAGAAGGGGGAGGCAGTGTGTCAGAATTAGATCATAAATTTCCCCAAATAACTCATGGACCTGAATCTTCCACAGGGGTCACCTCCCCTTGCCGAGCTGGCCGGGTGCCCAGCAGCTCACACCTGAACCTGATCCTGCCTCAGCACAGCTCCAGGTTTAATAAATCCAGGGATTTCTGGCCAGGGAACAGGGCTGAGCTCACACAGCCCTGTTGTTTCCATTTGGGGCTTGGCTCACACCTGGCCAGCCTCAAGCAGAGCAGCCCCAACATCTGCAGGAGCCCCCAGCCCCAAAACCTCAGGTGCTTTTCAAACGCTGCAACGGGGTTTTGATTACAAACAGGATATTTTATTATCAGAAAAAGCCATGAGCTTGTTCTGCAAACAAGATTTATTGTCTTAAACTGGAGGTTTTGTCGTCAACATCTGAGACTGGGAGAGGGAAAAAATTCCCAGCCCGTTGCCAAAGCCATTCCCTCTTTTCCCGTGAGTCACAGGTTTGACCCAGCCTGGTGGGACAGGAGCCATCTGACAACAATGGGAGTCTGGCACTTTGCATCCCAGATTTCAACCAGCACACGGGGCCTAAAAATAAACCCTGCTAAGCTGCTGAAGCTGAATTTTCCTACCAAATTTCCTGCTGAGCCTATCCAACCATCATGGATAGACCTCCTTGGTTACAGGCAGGGAGATTTAATTACGAAGGAAGGAAGTAGGGAATTCCTGTTTGGGTTTTTTAATTTTTTTTTGGCTAGGGCAGTAGGAGGGAAGAACAAATGAGACAAAAAAATTGTGAGCAATGGACACGTTTTCCTGACATTGGAATTGCTGCAGAGTAAAGGATGCTGTGAAACCTCTCCTTCCTCCTCAGGGGTCTCCCTCTCTCCCTCCTTCCCTTCATCCAGCATGTTTTAAATAAAGAAACATCTGCAGAAACTCCCCAACAGATGAGCCCTAATCAGGAAAAGATAAATATGAGTATCTGGGATGTGTATGGAGGTGTAGGATGCCAGAGGGCTTTGTAGGAATGGGGTGCCAAGTCACTTGAGCTGCAGATTAGAGTTGGCAGGGATTCCATGGAGCCTGTCCCCAGAAAAATGTGCTGCAGGACAGACAGCCATGGGAACACTCACAGGAAAGGACATCTTGGTACAGGGGGAATGCTATGAGTGGATCTGAACTGCAGAGAGATGGAAAAAATCCTGATTAGGCAGAGAAACCTTTGGTGTGTGGACGGGACAAGAGCTGGAATTACCCCTGAGGTCAGGATCTCATCTCACATGTGGGAGCTCTCAGAAGCAGCTCTGTGCAATCTTTGCATCTCTGGCCGCATTAAGGGAGAATCCAAGAGTTTCCACTCTGACAGGAGTTTTTTGGGAAATAAGAGCTGCTAAAACCCCGATCCCAGCCAAAGGTGCTCCCTGGATGCCTTACAGGAGCCAGGTTGGACAGGCCTTGGAGCAGCCTGGGCTGTGGAAGGTGTCCCTGCCCATGGAATGGGCTCTAAGGCCCCATTAAACCCCCTGGGATCCTATAAGGGGAGCACATCCTCTGCTCCACAGGGATGTGCCTAATGCTTCCCACCACAGAAGCAGCAGCCTGTGCACTCTCCCTGATTCCTGCAGAGCTCCTTGAGTGCTGTCTCATCCTTAGAGATGACCTTTAGCTGGTGACAGAGATCACCCCCAGAGCTCTCTCCCTGCTCCAAGCAGGAAATCCCAGCCAGCACCACTGAGCAAACAGGGACTTTTCCAGCAGCAGGATTTTCACACCTCTCCTGGGCTGCTCTTTGCCTTTGCTCTTTTGCTCACTATTTTGTGGGAAAAATGGATAACATGGGAGATATAAAGCACTTCCCCATGAAACCAGCTCAGTTTCACAGCTCCAGCAGGAAAATGTCCTCTGCTGAGGCTGAACAGGCACTTGCAGCTGGAGCAGGGGGAGACCAATGGCTTCAACAGGATCTATTTTTCCTGGCTTTGTCTGCTCCAGAAAGCAACCTAAGGGCTCTAGGCAAGGAGCAGAGATCAGATTTACTTCCTTTCCTTGCAGGGTTTGAACTCAAAGATCCTATTCCACAGCACTCTTTTAAGAATACACTTCAAGCACATTTTTACTCCTTTTTCTTCCCCCCCTGCCCCCATCTTTTTCCTTTTTGCAGTAAGCTCTGGATAAAGCCCAGAGCTAGAGTCTGGTGTCTGTCTGGATCAGGGACACACACTGGCTGAGCTGAGCCTGTCCCAATTTGAAAGATGCATTCCCAGGAAGAATTCAGCTCATTTTTGGGCTCTGGGAGAAGCCTGCAGGCACCTCCTGGAGCTGGTGAAAGTTGTGGCTCAGCTTTGTAACACCCTCTAAGCCAGGCCTAAGTGTGGGGTTTATCACATCAAGGAAGATTGGGCAGCTCAAGGTCACATTTTACCCTGCACTGAACAACAGAGCCCAGCTGCAGTCTCACACAAGGGGAAAAAAAAAATCCTCTCACCTCAGTTGTTTCACTATTTTTTCATGATTTTGTTCTTCCCAAACCTCCACCTGCCCAGGTATTTTTGTAACACTGGAGCTCAGCATCCCAACGTTCCACATTGGCTAAAAACAAGTGGGCTCAGAGGCTGCCACTTAATTCTTCAGGAAAAAAAACCCTAAAAAACCCCAAAAAACAAAACTGCTGCTGGAGGCGCAGATTTCTGATCCTGAAAAAGGAAGGAAGCTCCATGCCCACATGGAAATCAACATTTTAACTAAAGAAACCCAGGATAAATTGAAACACAAAGGGATGCAAATAATTCAGGGGCTGAACTGTGTGTTAGCCAGCAAGCCTCAGTGGTGTTTTGGAGACCATCCTAAGAAAAAGTCTGTTTATTCCCAGCTCCATAGCGACCAAAAATCACTTATGTGAGCTCTGCTTGTCCTGCAGCCAGCCTGGTGTCTCCAGCAGGAAATCAGGGAAGGAATTTTGATTACAAGTGATCACTGCTGAAGATGTGTATTCAGATAAAAAAGACTTTTCATCCAGTTCCCTTTGTTTCTTGATTCATAGTCAAACTCTAATCCTATGGCAAGTTGGAATTCCCATAGCAACTCTTTTTAAGCAAGAAAACCTGGCAAAGGGGAAAGGGCATTATTTAAATACCTGATTACTGACTTCTGCAGCAAAGCTGCTGCCAAACACCCAAGAACAACTTCTTTTTAAGCTCGGGTGAAAAGTAAAAACCCTTCTAAGGTGAAAATCCAATGTGAAAATCCTTCCTTTTAGGAGCTGCAAATTCTTGGTCTGCTCCCACTGCCTGTATATCCACGCATCACTTAACACTTGTGCTTCCTAATGCAAGAGGAGAAATGGAAATGGAAATCTTTCTGGTGAAGATCAGGGCAAGTGAGCAAATGAGGATTTATTTTCAAGGGGATCTTGCAGAAATATTTTTAATTAATCTTCGCTGCTGTGGTCCCCGATGTTAAAGCATTTTTTGTAGTCACACTGATGGACAGAGTAAAGGCCAGGGCAGATTGCTGACAAAAACCTGATTTCCCTTTAAATAATCTAGTTTTTCTCCGTTAATTGGAAGACTGGAATTTGTATTGATTGTTTAGAAATACACAGAAAAGAAGAAAACCAACCCACACGGCTGCCCAAATTCATTTGGTTTTGAAAACAGCCTGGCAGTGGCCTCAGCTCAGAGCTGTGCCACAGGAGGGATGTGACCCCAGGACAACCTTCAGAGGCTGTGCAGACCCTCCTGAAGCCATCCCCAAATCCAGAGGGATGGGACAGCCTTGGGGAGCTCTGCTGAGTGGCCCTGAGCTGTCACAGGCCTCAGGGCTCACCCCCAGCCCTTCCCCACATTCCAGGTTTCCCCCAAACCATGGAAATGATGCAGACACGTTTTCTTTAAAACCACAGCAACCCCCCAGACACAGAGCTGTACAACCAAACCAGAAATCCAGAGTCTGCAGACTCCTGCATTTTGGACACCTGGAGCACCAAACCACCCCTGCACCTGCAGGGGGGTTTTCATGGACACAGCGGTGACAATGTTGTTCTTCCCCTCCAAAAAGCCAGCTCTCAAGTAAAATCCAGCAGGATTTGGAAGGAGGGAGGGGAAGGAAAGGGAAGGAGGCTGTGAGCATCCATCTGTGCTCTGGGTCACCTTGTGTGGCCACTGATCCAGCCACAATCTTCAGCCTGCCTGGGCTCGAGATGCCAAACCAGGGCTGCCACGCTGGATTTGGTGTTGGAGCTCAAGACAAAAGCCCTGAAATGATTACAAAACAGCAAAAGTTGATTTCTAGACACTCCCAGTTTTTATCTTTGGGCTTTGATGCTCTGGTGCGCATTTCAAGTGAGAACTGAGGTTAAAATACCTGGAGCAGGGTTCAGGGATAACTTCAACACATCCCACATCCCTCCACTGGTTCTCTGATGTCTCTGGGATGGCTCTGGAGACACCACAACAAACAGAAATGCAAATTATCCCATTTCAGATAAGACTCTGGAGCAGGAACCATCTTTTCTTCCAGCTTCCATGAACAACTCAAGCATGGCACACCCAAAAGGAGGCTTTGCAAGCTCAGCAAGGGGCTCTGGCTCCTCACCTGTCATCCAAGGGCACGAGGCTCACACGAGTGGGATGTGATCAGGGATCCTTGGGCAGGTGATGCTCCCTGGACACTGCAGGGCTGGCCAGCCAGGATCAGGCTAGAGGGTCATTCCAACACTTCCTGGGACACTGGGAAGGAACAAGTTCATCAGGAAGCTGTTTGTGCCCTGGGGGCACAGGGATGTCACCCACTCCAGGCAGGTCCTGCTCAGGGAGCCTTGGGGCACTTTCAAAGGTATGAGCAGCCACGGTTCTGCCTTTCCAGCATCCACCTGCCCCTGGAAATCCACCTGGATACTGCCTGGCACCTGCTGCTCCCCAAACATCTCCTCAACCTACCCTGAGCATGGTTTTACCAGTTAAACTTGATACCCCGTGGGAAAATCAGAGGGTGGGATCAGCTAGGATGGGCTGAAGGCTTTACCTAATTAAAAAATAGAGGAGGCAGTTCAAAGTCCTTCTGTCATCCCAAGGGAATGGAGGATGCAAGGAATAATGGATAGAGATGAAAAGAGGATGTGCAGACAACTGGGGGACAGAGATGAAGTGGTAAAAATAAAGAGCTAAAACAAAGAGAAGCCTCTAAGAGCTAGAGGGAAGGACAGAACTGGCTACAAAGCAAATACAACAGGGCAGAAGAGGAAGGTGATGTAGGACAGATAGGGAAGAAAAACCCTAAACAAAGCATAAAATGCAAAATAAGTTAAACCAGCATGAGTCACTCTGCCATAGTCAGCCCATCTATCACATGCTGAAGCTGCCTCTACCAGGCACCAAGCAAAGGGCAGAGGCTCGAGGTCCAGAGTCACTGATGATATCACCTCCAACACAGACATTTCTCAGCCCAAAAAGCACCCACACCCCACCAGCCCATCCTGTTCCCCACTGCAGAAATGACTGTGCTGGGGTAACGAGGCTGGAATTAAAAACACAGCAGTGCCTGTGCCAAAAACTCAGCCAAGCACTGCTGCTTTGGGGGGAGCACTGGGCTGAGGGGCCGGGCAAAACCTCCCACCACTGCTTGTCACAGACACAATTCCTAAATAATTGCCAGGCACAAGGCAGTGAGAACCTGCCACAGCTCTGCTGAGCTGCTGCTACTACAAGTTTACAACCTCCCTCCTCATTAAACTGATTGAGACTGATTGACTTCACAGGGCAGATTGCTGGGGAAGGCAGCTGGTGATTTGCTCTGAGTTGCTCTGAAATCACTCAAGGCCCAGGTGTGTCCTTTGCTCAGCAGCACCCCCAGATCCCATTTTCTGTATAATCTTTTCCTGGAGAATTTCTGGGCCTGATTGCTGTCCCAGCTCCAAACTCCTCAGGATCCATCAGCATCCAGATCTCCTGAATCCATCAGGACACCTCTGACAACCAAGGAGGGGTGTGTGAGTGACTGACACCCCACTCCCACCCAAATATCATCTCCCTGCAGCTTTCTCAATCAGCAGCATCCAGGAAGGTGTTTCCAGGGAAAAGGGGCTGCTTCCTAACTCCAGCTCCTGCCAGTTCCCCTCTCCAGGGATTTTCTCCCACTTCCTGCTCAGCAAAGCTTCAGGAGGTGACAAGTCATAATTCCACCATTTAAAGATTCTGATTTCCCCCCTCCCTCCTGTGCATGCTGCAGTCTGCAGGTGAGGGGTGCACCAGCCCTAGACTTGGAATAGCAGGGAATTTTCAGGGATATGTTCTGTGCTTTGGTGCAAATCAAACTCCTGTTCTCTAAAGCTCAGCATATTTAATTCACAGATCATAGAGTGAAGCAAGAAATTAACATTAAACCTTAGAAACCAGGACTGTTTGAGACCCCTTTTAGCAATGCCAGAAAGGAGGTTTTGGCGAGTTTCAATCGATATTCTCTTTTCCCACCCAGGGGCCTGGAAGGTGGCCAGGGCTCTGTGGGAGCACTGGGGCTTTGTTTGCCTCAATTCCCAGCAGGCACAAGTGCCTTGTCCCCTGTCCTGCTCCTCCTGCTGCAGGAATTCTGTGTCCTGGGAGAGACTGGTAGCTCTGCCCTCACTGTCATTAGGACTGGGGCCTCATTAATTAACCTTTTCAGGGTGGAAACTGCTGTGCTGAGACCTGGATTCCAGCATCCTGAGGGTTTCAGGACTCTCCCCAAGGCAAGCACAAATCCCTGCTCCCTTTCCCAAAGGACAGAGCTCAAAACCCTGCTGACCTTTCCTTTTTTAAGGCATTTTTTTGTAAAAGTCTGACCCCTGAAGGTGCCAAAGGATGCTCCTCAGTTTTACCCGTGTCATGATTTGGGTTCTGAGCACACGGAGAGATTTCTCCAGTGATAAATAATTCCATCCACACCATAAGTTCTTCTCTGGGGCTTAGAAAAGCAGGAATATGCTCCTTACAGAGTTTGTTTACCCCACTCTTCTCCCAGAAAACATTATTTATTCACAGTTAGTGAATAGTTAGTGCACTCAGGGACAAAAAAAAATCTCACTTTTAAGCCTTGAATTTCACAGGATTTTTGCCTCTCCTTTCAGTCTCCTTGAAAGGGCAAATCCAAGGTGCTCTCAAATTCCTTAATTTGATTTTTGGCTTTCTGGACCAAAAGCATCATCCCACTCAAGGAAACATAGTTTTAATTGCCACATAGTTAAAGAAAAGGCCCCACTTCTTGTGGGTTTTTTTTCCTGTGTGAAGTTCATCACACCACAAAAATGTTATATATATTAAAAAGATAACAAGAAATGTTAAATCAGAAAGAAAGGGGTGCAGAAACCTGTGAAGCATTTAGTGAAGAACACAAATGTAATTGTAAAAAACCCACATTTTAGGGGGGAAAAATCTGTTATAACAAAATGGTGTCCTTATTAGGGGTTGATCATTAAAGTCCTAAATTATACTTTCAAATGCAGTAATGGCACAAGAGAAGCAACATGAAACAAGCCCTCGGTAGCTGCAGGCTATGAAATCCCTATGAAAATCTGCTGAGTGATACCCAGGGACCTGCTCGGGGTTTAGAGAGCACCAGAGGGCAGCCGTGGAACACAAAAAAACCTCCTTGGAGCTCACAGGAACCAGGAAAACGCAGCAGAAACAGCTGCCCTCCCTAAATTCATTCCCTGACAGAAAAAAAACCCCAAAAACCAACCAAACAAAAAAAAACCCAAAGAAACCAACCAACCAACAAACCAAACAAACAAACAAAAAAAACCAACCAAAAAAAACCCAAACCAAAACAAAAAACTGAGGGTCTTCTGCAGGAAAAGCATCCACATGAGCCATGTAAGTAGAGGGAAGATAAGGAAAAAAAAATTCCTGAGGGCTCTTCATAAACCAGCTCGTCCAAAAGCTGCTTATCCAGGGCAGCCTGAGATGCTGCAAATCCTCTGCCATTTATTCACATTTCTCCCCCTCCAGCTGCTTTGAGAGTCCTGTTCCCCTGGGACATCTCCTTTATTCCAGCACTGACAGATTCCTTTGATGAAAGGTTTGTTATTCCCATGCCAGGGGTGGTTTTTGCCACTGCAGTGCCCAGAGCTGCAGCCTGAGTGTCAGCCAGAGCCCAGATCTGTGTTATCTGCTCAGGGGAAGCCTCATCCTGCACAAATCCCGCTGGGATTTAAACAGGCACAGCCCCTGGAGGAAATTCAGCAATGTCAGGGATAAGGGCAGAAATTAATTAAAGGGGGAAAATAAGGGATAAATTGCATTTTTCTAAGGGAAAGGGGGAGATCTAGGCACAGGGAAATGAATCCTCCCTTTATCTCTTCCAAGCTGCTGCAAAGGAATGGATTAGAATTAAAGAATCCTGGAATGGTTTGGATTGAAGGGACCTCAAAGCTCCTCCAGTGCCACCCCCTGCCA
>VZUA01105776.1:0-16977 GCA_013401035.1 Horornis vulcanius
GAAAGATTATTCTAAAACAGTAAAACTGACAGGATTGACAGGTTTGGTTTCTTTATGTGGTGTGCAGAAAAGTGAATACTAGCAGGGGGAGAGAAGGGATGTCTTTGAGGGTTTCATTTGTTACTTTATGTGTTTTCTTATTTTCTTCTTAATTTGTGTGAATAAACTATCCTTTGTAATTTTAAGGTAAGCCTGTTTTGCTTTCTGAGTTCTCCTAGTCATATATATAAAAATGCAAACACTAAAACCATTACAGCTTGATTTCTTTAACAGATGACCTTTGGATTTCTCCTGATGCCTTCAGGCAGAAATACCAAGCAAAACAGGAAAACCAGAGTTTGCATATACTATACATTAGAGGGATTTCAGGCATCTTCCCAATTCTTTGGACATATGATCAAGCCTTTATGTGAATGCAGGGTGAAACAGGAGCTACAAGATGCTTTACTGAAAAAAAAAGTATCTTAACAATTATTGGGAGAAGGGATTCAGCAATGGGAATGCAGGGAACAAAGGGCTGAAACAGAACATTCTTCCTGTGTTTAGAGAAGGAAAAATTAAGATCAATGAACACAACTCATATTCTTAGGGAGGTGAAAGAAGATGGCCAGACATGATGGTATTTGGTCTGGACCATGGAATCCAAGTTCCCTGGCATGGTCAGCCTTGCTGTTACCTGTCAGGGCTGTCCTGAGAACAGGGTTTACTGTGAAAGCATTCAGGGTTTACCTCAGGGCAGCCACATCCTGCCCTAAGCTTCAGGAACTTGCTTGCCTTTGGCTAATTTGGGATGCAGCCACCTATGTGACTGTGGGTTTCACCTGCATCTTCCACCTTGTTGTGACCAGAGCCACGAATGCATGTGGAAACAAAGTGAGTTCCTTTCTCTGGAAATGTAACCTGTGAAGATCCTGGAACTCCTCAGGCTCCTCTGGATTCACTGTCTTTGCTATCAGTGCTCAGGTCAGTCACATCCCAGCAGGAGCATTCCTGGGGAGAGAAGCAGTGAACTGCCAAGTCAGAAACAGGAGGGAAAGAAAAAGGAAATGACTGGTACTTAAAAATACTCAACCCAGGAGGCATGAACCATGAACTGAAGAGAGATGCCAGAAGAAAACCAGACACAGCTTGGATTACAAGAGAGAATGACTAATTACAGATGCTTCCTCTGAATCTGTGAGTAGGTGAAAGTGATGTCACTGCTGGTGTGATCATGAATGTTAGTGCTGGTGCATCACAACAGTAGCATTGTTTCTCTAGAGCAGAGAAGGGGAATACATCCTCTTCTGGAATGCATCCACAAATTGTTACTTCACTCTGTACCATGAAGCTGTCTGTGAAGAAGGCTCCTTTTTATTCCCTTTCTTGGTGACAGCACAGCCCCCATATTTGCAGTACCCTTAAAAATATGAGTAGTTTTCTCCCTAATCCACAGAATGAAGAACATCCATCAGCAGAACAGCACACACTGCCACTAACTTTTGTTCCAAAAGCATCATGTGAAGGACTACCAAAGCAAAGCCTGGGTGAAGATGTTTTGTGCTGCCATCTGGGCACAGTGAGGTTTTGCTCCATTATGAACATGAGGAAAGGATTCCTGCTTCCTCTTTCCCCCACTGGCTGAAAGGTTCACATTCTTTGTATTAAATAGGTATCTCTGGGGCTGGGCTTTCATGACATTCGGAAATGGCAAACAGCTCTCACTGATTTGTGACTGCAGATTATCCTGGATGGCTAAAGCTCTTGCTCCACAAACAGCAAGGCTGACACAAGTAAGGGAAAATTGCAGTCTGGGGTGGTGGTAACAAACATCTCAGGATTCCTTAAGCTGGTAATGCCACCAAGCAATCCATGCCATCAAACAGGAGCCTGGGAGGAGCAGCAGGGAGTTAAGGGAAAGCAGAACAAAGGCATTAAACAGAAATGTGCCCTTTTTTGCACACAAAGAGTTATCTGCAGGGGAGGTTCAGTTTAGGAATCTTTTCCAAGCGGATATCACACAGCTGCAATCGGTGCTCATCTCTTGCTAAGTACCTCCAAGGAGTACAGCTGCCAGGCTTGTACTACTCTGCTCATCCACTGGAGCTCTGGTTCCACCTTCTTTTTCTCCAAAAGCCTCATCTCCTCTTCTGTGTGTACTTGTGGTCATTTCCTTCTGAGCTCTGCTCGTGATGTCAGTGCAGCTCTCTATACAGCTGCACACCATGCAGATTGAAATTTCAGTGGCTGAAAAGTAATAGTTTCCCACCCTACCCTTGGCTATTTTTAGCTGGATCAGTTCCTGATCCAATCCACTGTACAGACACACAAACAGCTGTGTCAGTGTGGCAGGAGAAAAATGTTTGAGGGAAGCAGAGGAGAGGCTTAGCTGAGTTTAATCATCACTGGTACCAAATGGGAAACCACAATCATGAATGATTGCTCTAAATGGCTGGCAGCAGTTATTTAAACTTCTCTACAGCTCCATGTCTTACTTCTTATGTAAGAAACAAAGCCTAGGGAACTTCCCAAGTCTGTGCCACAGAAAGGAAATGGCCCTGTGCCTGCTATAGTTGCCCCTTTCTGCATGATCAAGGCAAGCTGAATGCAGGGAGCCTGAACAACTCTGCTGGCAGGCAAAGCAGCCAGGGTTCCTCACAGCTTCCTTGCCTGTTGTAGTTTGGCTAGCCTGTACATTTAAAGCTCAGGTCCTGCAGAGAAATTTGCCAGGACACTAGCCATGAGCAGCTACCCAGAAGTTTGCAAAATGCGTTTATAGTGGTCAAAACCTATGCCTGAGACACTTGCTAAATACTGGCTACTACCAAAAACAGTGATTCTGACACAAAGATGGAAAGTATAATAAAAAAAATTAGACATTTATTCAGAACCAAAAAAATCTATTTATTCAATTAAAATCACTTACTGAGGCATATGACATGCCCCTTGGCACCTGACCAGTTGCTGCTGTGGGCAGGAAATGGTGAGGATATTGTTCCATGAAGACTTTGCTACATCCAAAGGCAGAAGGACAGAAAGGATTTACGGAATAGAATGATGTGGGTTGGAAGGAACCTTTAAAGGTCATCTGGTTCCAACCTCCCTGCCATGGACAGAGACACCTTCCACTATCCCAGGTTGTTCCCAGTCCCATCCAACCTGGCCTTGGACACTGCCAGGGATGGGGCAGCCACAGCTGCTCTGGGAAACCTGTGACAGGGCCTCACCACCCTCACAGGGAACAATTTCTTCCCAATATCCAATCTAACCCTGCTCTCTGTCAGTGTGAAGCCATTCCCCCTTGTCCTGTCACTCCAGGCCCTTGTCAAGAGCCTCTCTCCATCTTTCCTGTGGGCTCCCTTCAGATGCTGGAAGGCCGCAATGAGGTCAAACAAAACTACTCAGAATCTTTTAGGTTGGAAAGGACCTTTAAGGTCATTAAGTCCAACCACAAACCATCTTACTTTACATGGTTCATTTGTGTGTTTTCCTTTCTTTACGATGATCACAACTGCAGCAGCACTCAGAAAATGTGGACAAAGCCACCACTTATTTTGGGGTTGTCCCAGGAAATTACAAAGCTGTACAAATACTGGCGCTTTTTTAATCTCAGAATTGCATTCAGGGATGACAAGCAGCAATTTCATTTAGGAAATTTTTAAAACCTTTCAATCTTTCAGGTTATTATACTTACAGGTTTTCTACATAAGCAAGAAGAAATACAAGGAAAGGTGTAAGCACAAGGACACGTTTTCCCTGGATGATGCACATCATCATGGTAACCTCCCTCAGCACAGTCACTTGAAGTTTCACAACTCTGGTTCACACTAAATACCAACGACCTGATTCATTCTTCCACTGAATTNNNNCCACTGAATTTCACTGTTAATAATTGTAAAGAGCACATTTAGTGCCATGAGTCATTAGGCAAAGTACCTTCTGCTCCTCCTGGCTGAAGTTTGTTGTGGCCTACACCCACCTTCAGCAAAGGCTGTCCATAAATGCCCCCATAGCTCCATAACCAGGCTCCTGACACTCACTTTTCCCAATGATTAATGTCTGAGCTTCCAGGGGGAATGACTAAAACTGAGTGATCTGTGAGCGGTCACAAAGGAAAGCAAAGGTTTATTAGTAGGCCTGCATGTACAGCAGCTGACTGGAAATGTTCAGGGGGTCTGGAATTAAAAAAAAAAAAAAAAATTTTTTCCCTCTTATAATCNTGCAACCACTTTTGTAGCTCTAAGATCAAAATCATGGAAAATAAGATGAGAGACCATGTTGCTATCAAATCTTTAATTCCTGGGAGTCCCAAGTGGCCAGCATTACATAAAACTTCTATGAAAAATGAATGCCATTCCATGAATAACTTGTATGTATTATGTAAAATATTTATTGAAGACAAATGCCATTCCATGAATAGCTTGGATGCTGCTTACTTTGAATAACGGCGTGTTCATCTACTGTAAAATAATTTCTACCCAACAAAATTACTTTTATCCCTCAGTCTATCACCCTTTTTATAAGTAAAGTTTATGAACACGTTTCTACTTTTAAATACAGCTTCCATAAGAGCATATACATGAAAAAGGACACTAAATGCAGCTCATTAGTTGCTCTTGAAAAAGGCTCAGTGGGAGAGGAAAGCAAATACAATAGAGAGAATAAAGCATCCGTGATGAAGAACCTCTAAACCTGGCCTAGGGCTGGGAGACAACCACAAGAACATGAATTAGAGCTCAAGTCTACATCCCACTGAGTTAATCTTTACATTAGGGGACCATCCCTTAAGTGAGGTCCCATCTGCAGGTGTTTCTTAGCTATACTGAAGGGTTAGAGTTGTCTCAGCAATTTTAAAAAGCTGGATCACTTGGTTAGGAAAAAAATTTAATTATTCCACCACTTTCCACACACAGGTCCTTTTCTGTAAAGCTGCTCTGCATATAGATTGGGAGTTTATGACAGTACACACACACACATGTAAAATCTCTAACAGTACATCCTGGTATTGTATAATATCTAATAGAATGATATTGGATAGTGTGTGCAATAAATAATATTCCCTTTTTTATATACAGCTAGTAAAACTGCAGCTATGCATACACAAATTCCCTTTCCCTCTAACTGAACCAACAGGCTTTTTAGAGAAACCACATCATCTGCGTTTCCTGACTGAGTTGTTTCAGATTCTGACTTGCTCACCTTTTTTCCCTCTGGGCTTCTGTCTTCTCTGGTCTTATGTCTTCACTGTTTCTATTCCACACATCCCTTCTAGGAGATGAACTGCAAAATCACAGGAGTGAAACTGCTGATTTTCTGAAACCACAGTTCTTAGAGACAGGTGTATTATCAGCCCACCCACGTCCTGAGCGAAGATTAACTGAGTATTAAAAAACGGTGACATATTATAAGTAATAACAAACTGAGAATAGATCATCAAACAAAATAAGAAAAGCCCTTTTTTCAAATATTGATTGAAGCAGCATTTCTAGGGCATGATTCACCTATTCCTAAGGTAGACACCTAAAACAGGTCAGATGAATCACCACCTAACAGTGTCCATTCCTCCCAAAAAAGTTTCAAAATCAAAGACAGTTCAGAGGCTCTCTTTGATTCTAATACATATTTTCAGATTTGGGGATTAATTTCATGGTGTAGTTTTGACAGGCCTTGGGATGGTTTCTTCCTCTAGTTTCTGAAGGAAATACAGCTTTTTTTAATCCCACTATCAGCTGCCCATTAGGAACCAACTGTCTCATTTCAATCAAATACAAGCATGTAGAGGAATCAGAGATGAGCAGGTTCCTATATCCAGGGATGAATGTTCCTACAGCCAGGGATCAGTGAGCTCTTATTGGCATCTCCATGGGAGGATCAGCAGGGAGAAACTGCCTTGTCCATGGTCTTTGGCATTTTAAGCAATATCTTGTCCAGGCAGTAGGATAAAACACCTGGTTTAGGGTCACTGAATCTATTGGGCACATGGGAATGATATAAGGATAATTTGGGGGAGAAGGGTGTTGAGAAGAGAGTGAAATAAAAAACAGCAGAATGTGCCACATTTATAATAAAGTATTAATTAGAATATTGGTAATAATGAGCTCTCTAGATAACTGGAAGGATTTGGTCTTGTAACACTGCACACGACCATGATTTCAACTGAATAGCTGATACAAGGAGGCTACATAACTCCAACTGATTCTGGAAGCTGGTGCTCCTAAAGTGAAGGAGACCACTTATACCTGTTCTGTGGCAGCCCTTCCTCCTCAGGAGGTCCTGAAATGCTCACATTCCTTAGAAGATAGGAACTTCTTTTCCCTAGGAGAATCTCCAAAGCAGATTACCAGAAATGAATCAGAAAATAATTACCTTTTCCTATGAGGACAGGCCTAGAGAGTTGGGGTTGTTCAGCCTGGAGAAGAGAAGGCTCCAGGGAGACCTTATGTGGCCCTTCAATATGCAGAAGGGTCTTACAAGAAAGATGGAGACAATTTCCAAGGGCCTGGAGTGACAGGATGAGGGGGAATGGCTTCAAATGGACAGAGGGTAGATTTAGATTAGTTATGAGGAAGAAATTCTTTGCTGTGAGGGAGCAAGGCCCTGGTACAGAAGCTGTGGCTGCCCCATCTCTGTAACTGTTGAAAGGCTGGACAGGGCTTGGAGCAACCTGGGATAGTGGAAGGTGTCCCTGCCCATGGCAGGGACTTGGAATGAGAAGAGCTTTAATGCCCTTTCCAACCCAAACCATTCTCTGATTCTGCGATCTGGGAGCCCCTGAGGAGAGAGCTGGTGGGAATTGAGGACAAAGCCCTGAAGTCCCACTCTGGTTTCTTAGCAGGGCTGGGGTGCACGAGGAGTGAGCTGCACATGCCGGTTCCTGTGCTCAGCAGGGCCTGGGGGCCTGGCACCTGCTCCCAGCACCTGGCCCAGCAGGGCCCCCCACACCCACGCAGGAATCCTGGCCAACCCCACTGCGGGAAGCCACTGGGAACAGGGAAGGAAGGGGGTGCAGCAGCACACGGCCGGGGAGAAGCAAGAACCACTGGCACGAGACAGGGAGCAGCAAACAGCCAGGCTGGTGCAGGCTGGGTGTGGGAACACATCTGCAGTGATAAGAGGTTTTCAAAACAACCTCTGGGAAGAAACAAGGGAACTGGGTTTATTGAGTCTAGAGGAGAAGGCTGGAAACAGGGCAAAACATGCAGTACACGAGAGGTTGCTATTAAGAGAGGCAGTGATTACACTGCTGGAAGGACAGAGATAAGATCTAACCAACTTAATTTCCAAGAAAGAAAAGAAGACAGGAGAAAAGAACAAGAGTAGATGTTGCAAAAACTTTCTCTGCGTAAGCCAGAGCTGGAAAAGATTATCTGGGAAGTTGTGAAATGCTCTGCACCAGCAGTTTACCAGACATCACCACGCTCTCCCAGTAGAGGGTGGACTGCCAAGCTAACCCCCAGCCTGGCAGAGGATAGCTAACCTTTGGAAAGCAAAAATCCATCTACCCTTTTCAAAAATAAACTAAAAACCATCCATGCATGTCACATGATCACTAAACATATGGGTGATGAGTAAAAAGTTTTGCATTTGGGTAACAAAGCTACTATAGATTTACAAATCCTGATTTCAATGCAGGCATTTGAATTCAAAATATTATTTGGATAGAAAACTTTGATCTTTCCTCTCAAAGAAACCTGCAGTTGTTGAGCAGGTAAATGCTGCCAAGACCTTTTAGTGCTATTTCCGTCACATGACATCTCCTTCCTGCAACCAACCTTTCTCCTGTTATCTCCTCCTCCCATGTAGAGAAGCAGCAGCCACTTTATATATTCTGTGGAGCACTTTTACTCCTGTTGAAATGTCTGTGGGCTGGGCCAGTCCCACAGCAAGATCGTAGAGTCATCACTCCACCATCTGATGATCCAGGGCCATAAGATACCTCAGGCACTGGAAGAAAACCCAGACCATATGGCTCTTATGGGATCCACTGCAGAGAATACTCCCAAGACAGAGAGGCATTCCGACTTTCCCAGTCCATCAGGAGTAATTAAGGCCACCAGGACATCTTACTGTGGAGTACCTAAAGGACATAGAGTTAGGGGGTTTTTTGAGTTGAAGAATGGGTATGTAAGCTGAAACAATCTGGGCAGCTTCCTATAGGGCACATATGTGGTAAGGGTTTTGGTGGGAATTCTGACCTGACTCAGGATCAGCTGCTTGACCCCAGAGAAAAGCCTGATCTCTTTGCTCCAAGTGAGAAGAGCTGGAGACAGGATTTACCCTTCCTTACTCAGCATCAGTGAAAGCAGCTCAGCAGGAAACCAGCCCCTGAATGAAACGTGCTCACTGTGAGACCTGCCATTCCAGCAGGCATTCCAGCACCAGAAGTGGGATAAAGGGAAAGATATCCAAGCCACTGCTGGGAATCCTTCAGGGAATATGAGGAACAACCCCCAAAATTACAGAGAACAATCTGACAATGCTCCAGGGCACAGGGCTAGCAGGGGTTGGATGTGAGTACCCTGCTAAGATGATGGGCCACATATGGGGTTTTTTGAGAATCACTAACAAGGGAGGGGGAGGTTCTGGGAATGGAACATCAAACATCTATTTACAGTTGTGACAAGGTAACTTTTAAACAACCTTTTGGTCTTTGTTTCTTTATTCTCTGATTCCTTGGGGACTTCAACTCATGTGTCTCAGGTGTGAAAATGTCAGAAGAGAAAGAAGAGTCTGTGACAATGCATGTTGACCACAGGACAAGGATGTGACCCTTACCACAGCCACTTTACACCCTGAGCCCCAGTAATGAACCAAGTTTTTTGGTGAGGCAGAAACCCCACTCTTTTTATAGGGTCATTCTGCTTTTATGTTTTATTTGCTTTTATTTATTTTATTTTATTGTGCTGTTCTGAGCTAAATGCAAAGAAAACTTAAAATATCACACAGTGTGAATCACAAAAAAGGCCCTTTTGTGTGTTAAGAACAAAAGCTCATGAAAATTCATGAAAAATGTGCCTTTGCTCATAGGAAACAATCCTGCTTCAGTCTGCCCTTCAACAACAGCATCAAAACTCCAAACAAACAATGCTTCCTCACCCTGTGTGCATGATTGTATTTCTGTGCAAGCTCACATCCATCTTTATAATCCATCCTATGGGAAAGGTTGCCCTTTTCAGAACTGAGGGGAGTGAGGGGCACAGGGAATCCTCTCTCAGTATAAAACAGGCAAACATCATGAGGGTGATTCAGGAATATGTGCTCATTTTTCTATTATGAGATTGGTTATCTATTTACAGGACTCATGTTACATAAATTTAGGGCCTCCAGGAAAGCCACCATGGGTGGTTAAAATCCCAGAGATTTGATATTTTAAAAAGGTGAAACTACAATAAAATGGTGGGTATTTCTTGAACACTCTGACAGAAAGCCTTAACAGTAATCCAATGGCCAATCCTAACAAAAACTGCCTGAGGGAAGAGAAGGGAAGCTGCTCTCTAAACCTGGTGGTGTGACAACAGCCAACACAGAGGAGCAGGTACAGCGAACAGAATGGTGTTTGGGCTCATGTTCTCTCACCTGGATGCAGCCAGGAATCAGTGTCAGGAGCAGCTTCCCATGAGGGGGCACTACACTATCACACATCCAGGCTCGGCGATCTCCACCTCCAGGGCTTGTGCAAAGATACTGAACAGAGAGGGCAGCACATTTCAGCTTTGTTTATTCTCCTCTGCAAAAACTACGATGATGAAAAATTACTGTGTTTATCTCCTTAAAAGCTACACTCTATGTAATTCTGTTCACCAAGAGAACCGAAACAAAAATCCCAAACACTACATCTGGAATGCAGGGAGAATTTGGGATTTCTGAACTTTTAAGTGCTTGATTCCACAGCAACTGAAGAGGACTTCAATACAAACTAAGAACTTCTGTGTGCATTTTTTTAATGGACAGGGGAACTTCATTTTTGGTAAATGTGACAGATTAATTTGTAGGCTGGAATTTGTGTCTAGCCAACAAGAGGAAGGAAAGTGAAGGGCTGGCCGGAGTCATTAGCACTGACCTACACCACAAGCAACAACACTTAAATGGACATTATCATATGAGGATCTCAGCTAGGAAGAAGCGACTTCCTGGCACTACCTGGCAGTGGTTTCTGAGTGTGGAGGGATGGGCAGGATGGGATTGGGGCAGAGGCAGCTGTTCTGAGCAGGGGGGAAAGCTGCTGGGTGTCATCCTCCCACCTGGCTGCACACTCAGGTGCTGCAGCTGCCTTCATGGGGAAAAGCCTGCACACGTGCAGCTCCTACACAGCCACATCCTTCCTTTCAGCTGCAACCAGAGGAATGTTTGGCAAGCCCCTTGAAGGCAGCATGCTGCTTTCATTTCTGCTGCCCATGCTGAGTTTTGTAGAGGTCCCAACTATTTCAGCAGGTCTGAACTAGAATAAGAGTACCTGCAGTGGTGTGACTTTGTCCATATTCCACCTTTCCCTTACAGTAATTTATCTCTACAGTTCCTAGCTGGAGCAGAAAGCCTGAAGAAATGACCACAGGGTAAGTGGCCTACCTGACTCTGAGTGAAACAAAGGCAGAATGAAGTGTTCTAGATGTGCTGGTAGTGAATTGATTGGTTTGTTCACAATAATTTCTACAGAAGCCTTTGAGTGCCACCCCCTCCCCCCAGCTCAACTTAAGTTATTGCCATCAACACCCATATACAAAAGTACAGAAGAAGACTGATGAAGTTCTTGCTTTAGCATTTACAAATGGAGTGGGAGTATTTTAAGAGTCCTAGTAATGTTCTCCAGGACTTCTCAAAGGGGAAAAGCAGACAATGCTCATTATTCTGGATCTTCTCTCTTGAGGCTTTTTCTCACTGCTAAGGAAGGAAGGGAAACATCAGTGTGTGAGGTGCAGGTCAAGGGCAAGAAAGACTGAGACTTCAATCCAGCAATTAACCTGCACATGGATGTGAAAGGTAGCATGGGCTGGGCAGCAATTTTTGTGAGGGCTCTGCTTCAGATTTGCACAAGGATTTAGCTGCAACAGAAGAATCACTGAAGGATTTGGGGAAAATCCAGCTTTTTGCAGAATTCAGAATCCCACAACACGGAAATGGAAAACGCCACAGGAAACCAAGAACTGCCTCCCAAAGGGTCCCTGGAGCTACAGGAAACCTGGAGCTGCAGCTGGGAATTTCAGTCTGGGAAAGGCACCTGCCAGGAACAAGCGACTTGGGGTATCCTTTGCATGGAGCATCTCAGGGCAGAGAAAGGAGAAGCCCAAAGATTTCCTTGAAATTGTAACTGAGCTTGGAATTGCCTATATCGACTGCTGTATAAGAACAGCTGTTGGAAATATTTGCATAACTGGTTCTCATTAAGATTTTCCAAAATCTGTGTGTGGTATTTCTGGGTATATCAATGTTGTGATCCTGGAATACCAAAAATTGAAACTTTGGGTGATGGAGAAAAGGCAAAGCAAAAGCTTTCCTATCTTCCTCTTTGTCTACTCATTCCCCCAGTACTTTTTTTCTCCATAATGTCCTTCTGCCCTTTTGGAGGCATCTTATATGAAGCACTGGAGTTTTTCAACCTGCTTTTATTTTTTGGATCCTTGTTTATTTTCTGGGTATGTCTTGTAGATCCTCCTCAGGTAACCCATGGACCTCCTGATATGTGTGGACTCCAGGCCAGATATTACTGCAATTATTTTATTCAGTAAAAGACACTGCTGACATTCAGAGTCAAGTATCAAAAAATATCCTCATTAATGTACTTGGCCATAAACCACTCTTTCACTGCACTATATATTTTGGAAAAAAAACCCTTTAAATTCATGTTGTTTACCTGCATGGAGACTTCGATATAAATCTCCATATATTAAACAGGTGGGAATAAGGCTTAAAAAGCCATATATTCAACAGAAAGGAAAGAATGTGATATTATAGTGCATTACATATATCAAGTGTAATTTTTGCAAGTTTGGCTGAAGGAACTCCTCCTGAAAATGTAAGAGCTTACTACTGTTCCACTAGAGTTCCACTGAGAATTCCATCACTGAGTTGCCAAATGCTACTGGTGAGCAGGAAACAGGTTGCTTTACTCACAGTATGTGTCATTAAAGTTTGGGTAACTGCTTCAGAGAATATAACCCCTTCAGTATAGCTCCTTTCCCCCCCAATATTTATTCAAAGTAGCTTCTTGCTTGTGAGAGGAATCCGTATTTTATTAAACCCAAATAATAGGATTTTAATGGAATTGGACTAACTTTTAAGCTATTTCCTTCTGT
Organism: Horornis vulcanius; assembly: GCA_013401035.1. Taxonomy (NCBI): domain Eukaryota; kingdom Metazoa; phylum Chordata; class Aves; order Passeriformes; family Scotocercidae; genus Horornis; species Horornis vulcanius. The sequence goes on from VZUA01105776.1 coordinate 12,270, forward strand.
CTTTTGAAAAACAGTATATAAGCAAATAGATGTGAAGTTTTGAGTCATATTTTGCTGCAGTTGTTCATGTGAAATCTTGAGCAGGAGAGACATTGTGGGGGTTTCTTTCTTCTTTCTTTGGTTTGTAGCTATGCTTTGAGCAGTAGTTTGTCTGCCCAGCTGATGTTTTTTACACCCTCAGCGAACCTAAAGTAACATCTGAGGCAATCTTGCTTGCTTTTACTGTTTGAGACTGGTCATTCCTACCCCCTCAATTCCATCAAAATCAGGGAAGGTCAATGAAGCCAACATTTGCATGTGTGCAGCCCACACCTTTCTGAACCTGTGGCACAAGCAGTCATTTTCCTTGGTATCAGTCAGGACTGCAGCCGTAAACTGAGCTGGGAAAGCCCATCAGCCTCCCCCAGGCCAACATCCACGAGTTCAGAACCACCTCATCCCTTTTAGAACAGGCAGGAGCTTATAACCAAGTGAACTGTTGGGCAATGTCAGGCTACAGGATGTGTGCAAATAAAAACATTCTTTTACCACCTTTCCTGGCTGACAGGCAGGGACTCTCCAGACCATCCCGTACTCTCATGCCCCAAACAGCAGCCTTTGTCTCAAGACAGTCTGTAGCCTTGTCCATTTGTTTAAATTTTCCTGGCAGACCCCGTTAAAAAAGGGGAAATTAGCTGTGTAGGACAATGGCCTGACTTGCACATCAGGCCAAGCACTGCGATTACTTTGGAAAAAATTTCCACAGCACACTAAATGGGCCATTCACACTTAATCCATCCAGTGTAGACCTTCCCTGTAACTGCTACATAATTCAGCATGACAAAAAATAAAAACAAACTATCCCTCCATGGCTCATGTGCAGGTATCCATTTGTACAGATAATTCTTACTGCTTTTTGTATGAAAGAAACAACCCTACATGAAATTGAATAAGGATTATAAAGATATGTAATTTGGGTGGGTTATTTTGCTCCTGGTTTTACTCCATAAGAGCAAACACAGCACTGTATCTAGGTCACTTGTTGGCTGCAGGCAATTTGGAATTCCCAGGAGAAGGCACTTGAGAAGGAAATGGGGGAAGACCATTTTGGTCTGTTCTTGTCTTGGGAAGTTCATGTTCTTTGACAATATGGGGTTTGTCTCAGAGTTACTGTTATTAACTCAGGTTATGTCAGCAATGTGGATTTATAACTAGTTTCACATAGAAAAGCATTTCTAGCCATATCACCCAAAGGAATTTCCCAGTTCTGTATTCTGATAAACTTTTCTGTCACGGCCACCTGGACATCTTTTTGAATAAATTTCAGGAAAGATCCCAGGAATCAGTTTGTCTGTGTGAAGCCCATCGTTTCTTGAACACCTGGGATAAATGATGCCTCTCCCAGACACCCTTGTGACTGTATCCACAGCTGGCACTGAAGCAGATTCTCAGACTAAGACACCCAAGCTCACTCCCACAAATGAAGAACTTCCTGTAAACAAACCAAGAAACAAAAGCTAAAAATAGTCCTCCTCCCTAGCTGCTGTCATGTGGGGAAATCAGAACATGAGATACACCTCAATCTGAAGCAGGGAAGCTCCAACCCATATCTCTGAGGGGTGGTTTGCACACTTAAAACAACGTAATACCCCACTGCATCCTTTCTGCCCTACCTTTGAATCCAAAGGGATAAAGAACCTCTGACAATGATACAGCTGCATTCAAGATTTTAAGAAAAACGTATTGTGCAACTGTGACTCTTTTTCCTTTCTTACCAGCACCTGCTGTAGCTCAGGAAGGTGCTGGCACCCATAAAAGCAACAAGAGCACTGTGGTACCAAAGCTGAGCTGAGGCCAGGGGAGGGTCAGCACTCCTCTCAGCCTGCTGCAGTGAAAATGCAGCGCTGGAGGCTGGAACTCTGCTCCCTGCTGAAGGAAAGCTGTAAACAAGGGGCAGGAAAGGAGACAACGGATTTCAGACGGGCCGCTACCGCTGGATGTGCACAGCAAGCCTTGGAGGAAATGAAGGAAACGGCCAGGACTGACTCACCGGGGATGGGTGTTTAACTTGCTGCTTGTGTAAACTTACTGTGCTGCAGTTTCCAAGCTCTCTGTTCTGCTCCTTTCCATTATTACCAAGGTTTTTCATGCCATATGCATGTTTGATTCTGCTTGGAGTGAGGTACAGCTGCTGAACACGCCTAGACGCCTAGGGAAGCAAACTGGCTTTCCGAGGGCTCAAGCAGATGATTTTGGTTTTAAGAAGACCCTTAAACAACTGCCCTCCTCTTCAGTACTTGTGATATGTCAGCAGCTGAACAAAGTTACTGTTCTGTCCTGCTGCCTGCCTGGGTTTTGGCATGCACAGCTGTGTGCTCTGCCTATAGAACTAAACCCAGAATAGCGTCTGGGCAGAGCAGAGAGGATGTGACAGCACAGGACTTGAGCGGGACGGGATGTTTACGAGGAGGATGTTGGAGTGGGAGGAGTGGGAGGTTAATGTCCCAACTGCCCCTCAGCCTGACGATAGCACAAGGCACTGCAGGAAGCAGGAGCACTTCAGGGTAAAGGGCTCTGCTCTTGGTGCTCTGGGCCTCTTTGCAGGGAAGGGACATACCAGGGATATATACCCAGGGCTATATATATGTATGCACCCCAAGGAGGTATGTCCTTGAAGGGAAACGGGCATACCAGGCACTCAGCTGCTGCAGCCCAGAGTTGGGTGGGCTAAGATACAGCGCAATCCACCTGGGATACTCACAGCATGGGACAGGCCCTCTCCTGCTCACACTGTGCTGGGTTCCAGATGTGTTCAGGCACTCAAACTCTCTGTGCAGCAGGCAGAGAAAGCAAGGTATCTCAAGATATGATTCACAAAACCAAACAGAAAACTGCCTTTGCAGCTGCTGGAGGTGCCAAGGACAGGGGGAGAGGTTAAGCCCACCTCAGACAATAATTTGCCCTTTTCTGGATAGAAGAGGAGAAGTTTTCCAGTCAGGATGACCAACTCCAACCCATTGCCAGCTGCTAGGAACTTAGAAAATGCAGTGGGAAGATGCACTGGCTATTTATATAATGTCCCAGAGGTCTGACACCAAACTAAGAGAGACATGATCCAGAGTCAGCTTCTGGGAATTTGAAGCATCCCTTTCCTTGCTGCTGACTGTAAATGCAGTGATGTGGAATGGGAATCTCAGCTGCAGGAGCTGATCCACTCTGCTGAAAAAAGGCACCCACACAAATGAATGAAAGGAGTAATTGAATCAGAAGGCAGCAGCAGGCACGAGGATGATTCTGTGGCTGGCTGGGGAGACTTCTCACTGTGCCACTTCTGAGGGGAGTTTTCCTGCCTGGGAGACTGAACATGGGTCTCGCAGGAAGGGCGGGTTCAGGATTGCCTGGCTGTGGGCTGCAGGGCTTCTCTGGTGGTTAAGCCAAGCTCCCTCTTTCTCTTTTGCTGGAATCTTCAGAGCACATCCTGGAGGATACACACCTGCAAGCCTCAGGAAATGATTAGGAGAAAAAAACAGACTTAGCAAAGAGACAACTCTGGATATCAACTTGAAGAGACAGAATATATAATATAGGTAATGCCTTCCTCAGCCTAAGGATGATGTCTAAGATAATTCTTTGCGCACTTTGCAATTTTGGTGAGCAAAGATCTATATAATACACCATGGCAAGGTGCACCCTCACATAAATCCTGTATCCCTTCAAGCACCTGTGTACCTACAAGAGACAGAATGCCCAGGAATTGTGGCTCTGGATTCAGCTTTTTAATGCAGCCTACAGTTTTTCTACCCATGTCCTGGTCAGTTTCTTCTGCATTCGTGTGTTTCATTAATTTGCATTTATTTGACGGTCTTGGATGTAATCCTGCCTGGGATCCTGTAATCCTGTAAAGCCTAGGACAACCCACCACTTTTCCTTGAACCCCCAGCTGCCTGCTGGGAAGAAACATAGAGGGCTCTCACATGTGAAGTTAAGGAGTGGGAAAACAAGAGACTCGGATAATGAAGGAAGCTTTAAAAGCACCTCTGATTCTTAAACTGGTTCAGACACCTGGGCTGGTGGGTCAGGTGCACTCCAGAGGCAAAGCAAAGAAGCCCTGTGTCCAAACCTGAGAGGAACACAGTTATTACAGAATCACAGAATCACAGAATGTCTGGAACTGAAAGGGACCCACTAGGATCACCCAGTTCAACTCCTGGCCCTGCACAGGACACTGCAGCAATCCCACCCTGTGCCCAAGACTGTTGTCCAAATACTCCTGGAGCTCTGTCAGGCTGCATGCCGTGACCACTGAGTGGGGGAACCTGTCCAGTGCCTGATCACCTTCTGGGTGAAGAACTTTCCCTAAAATGCACCCTGACCCTCCCCAGACACAGCTCCAGCGGTACCCTCGGTCCTGTCTTGGGCACGCAGAGCAGAGATCAGTGCCTGCCCCTCCTCCTCCCCTCGTGAGGAAGCTGCAGGACTGCTGTGAGCTCTGACCTCAGTCTTCTCCGGGCTGAACAAACCCAGCGATTTCAGCCGCTCCTCATCTAGGACCTTGACCCACATTCTTATTACTGAATCAAAAAAAAATAAAATAAAATAAAAAAAAAATTAAAGAAAATACCTTCCGCTCGGACGCGTCGGGGGACTGTGGCTGGCCGGGGCCAGGAGCGGGGCCAGAGCCGCCGTGTCCCCTCGGCCGCCCTGCCCTGCCCCGCCGCGGTGCCGTCGG